>VXBJ01001400.1:128875-158815 GCA_013400055.1 Nycticryphes semicollaris | reverse complement strand
ATGGGAGTCTTCTGCAGGAGGTGATGACTGTGGTGGTGTGCTCCATCAACTTTAGTAAAGAGGCAGTGTATGAAAATAAATGCAGAGTACATATCTGTGGGGAAGAAACAAGGTGACTCAGCATGGAAAATGGAGTAGTTAACATCTATCTGCAGCAGGGAAAAAACCCCAGATTTTCTAAATATTTTTCTTAAATTAAATTGTTTATTGAGCCAAATGCTTTTTCCTTTCATTACAAGTTACCATGTTACCTTTTTCACAGTCACTGAATGCTACATTTACAGAAATTTGATACAAAACCACATATATACAATATTTTAATGAAGATTTAGTCACACTATGCTCTAAATTCAGCCTAGTATAGTGCTGTTGAAGCCAAAATGAAAATTATCTGGCTACCAAGTGCAGGAAGAAATTTGAGTAATGCAAACTATTGTGGTTTATCATGCTAACCTGTCTTGTCATTATGGGTTCTTGATAGTGAGCGTTAGGGATTTTGTGATAGTGTCACCTTATGCAAGGAAACATATGATTTCCAAAGAAGCTGGGTTTTTTTTTTTCTTTTTCTTTTTTTTTTTGTTTTGTTTTCATTTTAGCTCTATTCTAATGAAAGTATAGGGCTGATTCAAAGTCTGCAGAGCATTTTGTGAGTCCTTAAGTGGATTTTATGGGTTTATCAGACCTTGAGTCCTCCTACAAAAGACTGAACTCCACTACTTCTCATAAACAGCTCAGCAAGTTACTCTGACGCAATAAATGGGCAAACTGCAGGATTCTAGAGGTATAATTCTGTTATCTGCAGGATCCCAGATTAAATGTTAACAGTCCCATTTTGAATGAGACTTCACAAAACTGTGCTAAATCCATAAGTCTTCTCAATAAAATATTTTGGTTTCTGAAAGATTAGAAAATGTCAGAATCCATTTTCTACTTAATTCCCTATTAATACTTTTTCAGCTGCTTATCTGATGGTTTCTGAGAGAGAAAATGCTTTTTATTGCCTGAGCCCTCAAAAATGATCTTGGAAAAGCCTTTTTAGGGTTCTTTGTAGAATACTAACAATCTTATTGAGAAATAACTCTCAGTGTCATAGAGGCAACTCTTATATCTGATCCAGAATTAATGTTGGTTTAGAACCAATTGGGATTAGAAGGGTTTCAATGGAAATTAATGCCACCCCAATCATTCACTCTGTGGTTTTGTGTAGTAGCAGCCAAGTCCTCTCGTAGCTAAAAAGCACCCTCTGGCCAGGGGACTTTCCATTTCTTACATATAATTGACTGTTACTGAGATAGATGCCTGTTCTATACAGGTAATTTAAAACATTTAGATATATTAAATGGATTAAGAATCACTCTAGGCTGCGTATACGCTCATCCACCTATCTATTTCATCTCTATTCCAGTGCATACCTCATAACTTTCCTCAATAAGAAGCTTTACTGATAAATGTTCTTTAGGACTTGTTTGGATTGGCAGTCTGAACTCACAACCCTTGGTTTTACTACTTTTTAGCTCCATGTTTTTACTTTCTTTTTCAGAGTCATAGTAACAAAGTGCCTCTTTGAACCCGCGCTCCATTTGTCTTGTTTGCTATGATAATGTGTGAACTATTGATAAAAGGATGTAGAAGCCAAACTCCTTTCCTTGAGAGGCCTTGTTTTGTCTCTTATGAATAGTCTCAGGTCTGTATGTCTTTACCTGCAGCTGGAATGGAGATGAACCTAAGTAAGGGCAACATATGTCAGTTACACCTAGCCAGTTTAAATCTACTGCAAGTGTTCGTGTGTCTGTCCTAAGGGTCTAACAAACCAGTTCAACAGATAAGACTCTTCCCTCCTGTATTCATGTTTTATGATAGCACTTAGTTTCTCATCCTAGTGTCTTGCTTTTTCTTAGCTGACAGTTATATGAGCTATGTTGCTGTGTAGATTATTGGCCATCTCTGGGATTCAAGAGAATTTTTCATAGCTGCTAACCCTGAGTGGTGGCAACTTGCTTGTTAACACTGAATAATCAAAACGCTAGAAAGGAGAAGAAATTCTAATTAAAAAAAAAAATTCAATTGGATTCCTTACTATTTTATTAAAAGCTGGTTGGTTTTTTTTTTTACTGGATAAATAACAAAACAAAACCGCTTAGTATTTAATGAAGGAGCCTCCTGCAAGTTATTATTGGAATATCACACCTTTAGCTACGGTTCTTTTATGTGGATCTTTGTGGCATGTGAGATCTTGAAAAAGCTAACAAAGTAAAAGTGAGGTCTGATAGAGATCTTTGCGTATGTAAGAATTTGTATATGTCTTCTAGGTGAATTTGGAGCAGATGTTGTTCATTAAATTTATTACCTCCCATAAATGATTTAGTGTGAGCTAGTAATTTGAGGGACTCCCAGGTGTGCACTGCTACAAAAATAATGCACTGGTCAGAACTTGTTAGTCGTGGTACCCTCCTACAAATTGCAGCCTATCCAGTCCCATCCGGGGTTTATAATTTTCTTTTTTTTAATGTACAGTTCTGTGCACAAGCATGTTATGTGCTTTGTGCGCACAATCCTAACAGCTCTGTATGAAATCATAATTAATCCTTATGCCACATTAGTCTATATTCCAGGTTATTTATACATTATGCCTTCTTAAGCTGTGCACACAGCACAAAGCCATCTTTCTTGCCCATGCATATTTCTATATGCAGTTCTCTTGTTCTGTTTGTTGGTGCGGTAGTTTTATCATGAATTTACTGAGAATCAGAAATGCTCAAGGCTCCCTGAGCAGCTTTAACATGTCATTCCCCTTTCAGTTATTTGAATTCCTAGGTGGTTTTTGTGTTCACAATTTTTCGAAAAGAAGGTGTACAATTCTGTGCTGATCTGATCTTCTGCTTTTATGAAAATACGATTCCTTGGTGTAATGACTGGAGTTGCTGTTTGCTAAGATTTGTGGATTCTGACGGTGACTTTATTAGACAGGTGTAGACATGATTTTCCACATCATATTGTAAATCTTGGGCAAATAACTAAATTCTTGCTTTTCTGCTTGAACAAAAATTGAAAAAGAAATCTGGGAAGACTCAAATGGCTGCAGAAGCTGTTTTTTTTTTCTGTGGCATCGGGCACAGTAAATACTTCTAACCTACTGGAGGAAGGAAAAGGGAGAAAGTCTCTCTTTACAAGCATTGCATGAAAGAATTCCCAACAAGACCATATGAGGGACCGAGAAGGAATATCAATTCTGTACTCATCTAATAGACCTGTAATAGCACAAAGTAGATGCTGGGCTTCGATGGGGCAATATTGAATGTCCAGGCAAAAACGAGGTTAAAACCAGCCTTTTTTTCTTGCACTGGGAATGCCGAGCTCACATACAGAGTATGTGAGTGGAAATACACAATGCTGAAGGTGATTTATTCTCTGTAAGGCTGGCATGGATCTTACTTTTTTTCCCAATTTGTTTAACAATTATATCAAAACCCTTGGATTCAGGACACTTTATTACATATTCTTTGTAAAACAGACCTGAAGTTGCCATTTACTCTTCAGCTGGAGGCTCAGCAAAATACAGGTTCAGTAATACTTTCGTGAGTTTAGCTGTAAACACAGTGTGAGATATTAGAACATTAATTCTCAATACAGTTGCAATGACCTTTTCAAGACCCACATTGCAGTCAGTTTTCACACTCAAAACACCCCAAGCCACAGAATCACAAGCCTTTCACAGTGCTGTGTGTCAGCATAATGTGATTTAATACATTCTTTACCAGAGTGATTTACCTGATTACCCTATCTCTGAGGCCTCAGTAGTTATAGAGGTTAAGTGATGTTCATTATGCAGGGGAATTACTTCAAACTAATGAAATACTTTAACTGTCAGGTCCTCATTCTTTATGTCTTGCAAATAGTTTTAATGAGGAAGATTTACCTAAAAATTGGTCACTGTCTTGTAGTGGGTATGCCAGAATACCTGCAAATACTCTTTGGTGAGCAACCCTTGCCAACGGCGCTGTAAGACAGAAGTCCTTTGCCTTGGTTTAGATTCTCCACCAGCAAATAAAGAAAAAACTCCATTGGCTATACCAGTTTATACCAGCAAACAGTAGTTTTGCTTTGGATGAAACAGTTGTAAACATAGAAGAAAGATATATTAATTCAAGATTTCAGTGCAAACTTTCCAGCTCCAAGGCAGTTGGCCAAGCCTGAAACTTGACTTTTTTTCTGAGTCTATTGAGTCTTTTGTACCCTCTGGTTTTTGTTGTTGTTGTTGTTGTTGTTGTTGTTGTGTTTTTTTGTTGTTTTGTTCTGTTTTGGTTTTTTTTGTTTTTTTCCCCCTCCAATGAAAGTAGCACCTATTGTTTGGAACAGAAGGTTTGAAATATTGCTAGTGTGGAGAGGGTGACTTTAAAAGTTGTCTGTGGAATTTGGGACTTTAAATCCTGGAGGAATTCACTAGGGCTTCAGCAGCTAAAACCCGGTCTACTTAGAACTTCCTTCCTTCCTCTTCTTTATCTGCTTGGCCACCTAGAAAAAAATTTGAGGTTTACAATCTGTGGGAGTCTGTAAATAATTCAAATTAAGCAGAAGAAAATATCTGGACTTTACTTATGTTACTGTCTGTATGGTGACTGAATTTTGACTCTGGGATATTTCGTCTTCTTCATAAAGCTTTGTAATGCTACATGGCAGCAACTTCGTAAAGTGAGACTTTATTGGTTGACATGAGGTCCAAGTGTAAATAATAGAGCAAATGATGTATTTTCTACAGTGTTCTTATTATTTTGAATTACTCTATACTGAGAATAAGTGGGGATGCAGAGGCGTATTCTGTATGTCCTGTATGATTTTAGACTTTGCCTTACTTAGCCTAGTCTAAGTTCAGTTTTTGATGAAGCTTAAGCTGGTGTCTTAAATCCATGGAAGCTGTTGCTGCAGGTTGGGACCAGAGTCTTTCGATCTAACAGCGATTTTCATGTCGTCTATTGCTTATCTCTGCTGAATAGTGTAGGATCCATTAGTTCAGGTGTGGGTTTGGGACTGCAAATGCATAGCAACCGACTGTATTGCCCAATCAATGTGTTCAACACACACAAAGGCTTCAACTGGAAAGTCAAACACTGTGGCAGCATTTAACTTTGCGCCAATAGAACAACAGACTGAATTTACTATGTTTCATTTTGATTTTTTTTTGTTGTTGGTGGTGTTTTTTTTCTCTCTCCAATGGATTGCTTGTACTTCGTGTGTCTACTATAACGCGCAACCGTCACTGTCACGTAGGGATTATGAACAGCTCTCTTTTTTTTGCAGATCATCCGGTGAATGAATTTTTGGATCTGTTCAGTCGCCATATGCTTCCTCATGCAATAGATGAACCCCACATTGATGCAGAATCAACTCAGACTGAACCCTGTACTTCAGACTCTGTGCAGGATTCGTCTGAATATATTATATTGGATCCTTTCTTTCCAAACATTATAGAGTTTGAAGAATCAGAGGAAGACTGTGAAAATACTACTGATGTCACAACTCCTCCAGCTTTGCAGTTCATCAATGGAAAGCAACAAGTCACCAGTGCACCTAAGAGCACAAAAGCTGAGGAAGCGAGAAGTGATCAAATTGAAAGCGTTGCACATTCAAAAAATGTGACCTTTTCTCAAATCAATGAGACAAACTCATTCATAATACCTGAAACTGAAGCTTCTGGTACCATGCAACCAAGCAAAGCTGGGGAAGTAATAGGGGCGTTTGAAGTTACACAACCGACAGCAGATGTTGCAATGTTAGAACCTGTTTATAGCGGGGAGTCAGAAGTTGCCACAACAGAGAAATCATTCGCCATTACTTCTTCATATGAGCAGTCTCTGCAAAGAAATAAAGAAACCGTAACGTGGCATGGAACTGAGAGCTCTACTACAGATACAAAAAATTTGCTTTTGATTACTAGCGAATCTTCTGGAGATGGCTCCACTGAATTGGATTTATCCAGTTCTGCCTTCTCAGAAACTGTTGCAATGTCAAGAAAGGTGGATGATGAAAAAAATTCTGGTATAACTTCTACTCCTGATGCATTTACTGTGGAAAGTTCTGCTGTAACTGCTTCTCTGGATGCAGTTTTTAATACTGCTATGATAGGCACAAGTGCAAAAGACCTTAACCCAGAAAAGGTGACCCCTGCTCCAGGAGATCTTTATAAATCAACTGTAAAACTTAATGCAAATTTCACTGTTGAAAGCCTTTTGGAAAGCAGTCATACAGCAAAGCCTGAGATGGGTGCTTCTTTTCTAGTTCTAGAAGGCTCTGGAGATGTGGAAGAGGACCTCACTATAACTTCAGCCATGACAACGGAAACAGCAGTAACAGAAACACTTTCAGTGCAAGATACTTCTTTGGGCTCTGCAACAGTACTGCCAACAGAAGTTTCTGTAACAGATTTGGGAATCACCTCTGCTTTGCCCAGAGGAATAAACACTCTTTCTTCTGCTTTTGATGAAAATTCTAAAGTAACTGTTGCCACCAATTATGTGCCTGATTTTATTACAGAAAAAGTAGTTGACAGCTCTCTTGTAACTGAAAAGAAAATTGAAGCTGAAAAAGAAATACAGACCACTGTTTTTTCAAGTCCAGAAAATTCAGCTACTGCTACAGGGGCAAATTTGGAGTTGAATGAACTTGGAAGCACTACAAGTGAAGTCAGAACTGTAAGTCAGGAGCCTACTCTGCTCAGAGAAACAGTAGCAGTAACAGGTACCACAAGTTCTGAAACCAAAAAGATCACCTCCATTCCTTTCTTGAGAGAGAAGAAGCTTTTTATAAATGAAGGATCAGCAGAAGAGCCAGCAGACATATTTTCAGGGAGTCCCACAACAAAAGTGGTAAGTACTGACTCCCCGTTTATTGATCCAGGTTCTGGAGACGTGGATGTTGTCATTGAGTCTGCTACTTCAGCTTCAGTTCCATTAAGGCCTGTCACTGAAACACAAACAGAAAAACAGGAAGGAAAAGTTCACAGCACAGATAATGCTTCACTGATGAATGCCACAACAGAATATGAAGAACATGCAAGAACAGATGAATCAGTAGTATCGATTACAAGTACTGGGTCAGATGGCTTGACAAAAGAGTCTGGAGTAGCAAGTCTGTTCTCTCAGGAAGAGTTTGGCAGGGGAAACCCAGGAGAACAAGCACAAGAAACAGTACCAACTTACACAGCTTCTTCTGAAGTAAAATCTAGTCCTAGTTCTAGGAAAGACATAATATCTCATGTGGTAACAGGAGTTAAAACTGAAGATTTAGAAACCCGTGAGGTCATAACACCAACAGAATCAATGCTTAGTAACAGCCCTCACGACATCACGGTGACACACGGTACTGGCAGTATCAAAGCAGTAGCTGAATCAACAGAAAGCAAAAATTCAAAAGTTAGTTCTTCAACTGTCTCTTTAGGCAAGATCCTCCTGATTGAGCAGGGCTCTGGAGAGGAATTCAAAGGTGACAGCAGCACCACAAAGCTAATGTCTAATGGACCTACTGAAGAAATACTTGGAAATCATTTCTCATTTATAGACCAAGGATCTGGAGAAACAGACACATTCATTGAATCATTTGGAAAAACAGCAGTTTCACCCACTAGGAGACCAGAAACACAAGAGAAGTATGACAAAGAAGCTGTCAGCACACCATCTGGGAATCATGCCTTCACTACTCAACTTGATGAGCTAATCACAAGTACCGACCATGAAGTAACCACAGTGGGAACTGTAACTGACATAAGAATGGAAGAGAAAATAATTGGTGAAGTGTCAGAGAGAGCTTTTACCATGAAACTTCCTTTGGTGGACGATGTACATTCTGGGGAAGACAGTCTAAGGGAAATTTCACCAAAAGCTATAGAATCTTCTGAAGAAACAACAATAGACCCGTTCTTTAAAAGTACACAGGCTAACCATGAACATCTGGGATTTTTAAGTGTTCCAACTATCAGACCATATTCAGAAGCAAAGGAATTAGAAACTGAATCTGTGAAAAAAATACTTTTGCCATTTAATGATGACAGAGTAACTGAGTCTGTATGGATTGAAAGGAAATACATAAGCTCTCCTGTTACAGATACAGAGCAAGAGGAGGAGTTAGTACCAAACATTTTCCCTACGAAAGATATTCCCAGATCACTCCTGACACCTGAAGAAGAAAAGCTAACAAATGGTGAGCTCATCAGTGATCCAATATTTTCAGGGCAAGGATCGGGAGATGATTTTGCTGTTACTCCTCCTGTAGTGCCATTGGCTGTCAAAGAAATCATGAGTACTTCAAGTCCTCAGACTTCTCATACTGCAAATGTGGGACATAAACTTTCAACTGGCAAGACACAAGACTTGGAAAGAGGAAGCACTCAATCAAACACTGAAGTTCACAAAGAAGCTACAGGTGCTGTAACTGAGCCACTGACAGAAAGAGACCAGTTCCCCAGCTCCATGATCACCAGTTCTCCAGCTTCAGCAGAAGAGAGTTCCAAGAGCTTCAGCTCTAAAGAGGTTAAAGAGACAACACCTTATTTTGTCGTGGTTGAAGAAGCTCACAGTAAGGAAACTAACTACAGGAGGGTAGAAAATGAAACCGATAAGACAACAGCTACTTCCAAGTCTGTTTCTCAAGAGGAAACCTCACATTTCTTGATTAAAGATGGTGTAACTCCTGTTTCTGTGATACTGAGTGGAACTCCTAATCTTGAAACAGGAGAATCGCTTGTAACATCATCAACAAATTTGCCAAGTGGAGTATTACCTGAAAGCTCTGGAGAAGGATCTGGCTGGGTTGGTGTTTTGGATTCATCCTCTCCTGATATGTTTACTCATTTGTCAATACCTCCTGTGTCAAAAGTAGAACTAAATGCATCATCTAGTGTTCCCAGGGAAGTTTATTCTGAATTTAAGACAACAGAGGCACCGATAGATAGATCACAGACTGTGATCACAGGACTATCATCCTTTTCTACAGAAGAAAAAGAGATTGTGGCAAATCCCTCTGCTGTTCAACCTAATATGGGTACATCAGAAGAACTAACAAGTGATACTGGGATATACGAGAAAATCATTCCCATGATTGATGATAAAAGAAGTGTGATACTGAATGTTTCTGTTTATGGTGATATTACACTAATTGAAGAACGACTTCAAATCCCGTCAGAAGAAACAACTATTATAGACATGGATCATTCAAAATCAATGCCTGAAGATATAATAAGTGTGCAGACAATGCCAAATCCTCTCATACAATCAACACATGGCAGTGATGATAGCATGACAGCTGAAGGGGAGAAATACAATTCAACACCTAACTTTTCCATAAACAAAGAGCAGACACTTGGATCTGGTGACAGTCTTTCTTTGACTACTTCTAGCCAGCCAAGTAGTGAACCAGTAACAGCTGAGCACAGACCAAAATCAGATGACAAAGATTTGGGTTCAGGGAATGCCATGAAGTTTGCAACAGAAACCCTTATCACTACCAAAATCTCTGAAATGGGCATTTTCTTCCCTACAGTACCATCGCTGGCAAGCCCTTATGTGCCTCATGAGTCTAAACACATAGTATCAAGTACAACAGAAGACACCTATGAGCTGAATACTTCAGCAAACAACCAAGTAATAGCAGACCAAAGTGAAACAATCCCTGTCTCTGGCTTTTCTGGAATGGGACAAGAAGAACTGGATGATAAGCAGCCTGTGGTTCCTTCTCTTACACCAGTTTTAGCTACTGAGACAGAAAAGGCTTTGACAACTGACGTGATGGATATAAGTATGGTTACCACACAGCATACGTCCCACCTCTCAACTGTGTCATCTAGCAAGAATGAAGAAAAGCGTCCTACACTATACACAAACAAAAAATCAGCATCAACAGAGTATGAAGAAACAGATTCAGTAAATTTTTATTCTACTCCTAAATCCTCGGTAACTGTTCAATTAGTTAATGGAGTATCTGAGTATCCCGAGGTAGTCATTCCAAGTACTTCATCATCAAAGGATTCCAATCAGTCCAATCATTCATCAGAAGGAACCTTCAAAGAGGTTAGTTCTGATATTGCCGCAACATATAAACCACCCACTACAGACCTTCTTGGCAGAACGGAGTCTTCTCTGACGGAGTTTTCATCCAAGCCTGTTTCAGAAAGCACAACTACTGAAAGTAATCCTCACTTTAATAGACTTCTAACAGACACAACACTGGAGACAGACACCTCTGTAACTGATATGGCTGCTGAGGAAGAAGTTACTGTTTCTGGAGATTCTCCATCAATACATGTCTTGCCTACTGCTTTTCTGAATTTTGGAGAAAGAGCAAGCACAGATATTCCAAAAGTTAACACAATAAAAGTTGAAGCTTCCTCAGGGAGAGTGAATAACCCCCATCAAGAAGGTGACAGGACTACTGAGAGAGAAATCCCATGGCTTTTTTCCACACCTGCTTCAGATTCACGCAATAGCATTGAACGTGAAGTTCTTAAACCTGACCAGGAAGCAGTTACAATGGTAGCTTCACCTTCACAACCTTTGGATAGCAGCATGGAAACACAATCAGCTTTGTTTGGTCAAGAGGAGATCACGACAATTCCTTCTAACATTGCAACACACCGCCCTGCCCCTGGAAACAATCCATATCAAAATGAGCCTTCAACGATAAGCTCTGAGGGACCAAACACTATTGAACTTGTAACTTCATCATTTTCCCTTCCGGAAGTCACTAATGGATCAGATTTCCTGATTGGCACCAGTGTGGGTTCAGTTGAAGGCACAGCAGTGCAAATTCCAGGTAACTTCCAAATGTGATCACTGTTGTATATGTTTGTTGTGATGCTTGTAAATGTGTCTTAACTCTGATGAGAGGTGTGACAATCAGCACCGTGTGAAATAACAACAGAAATCGTGAGCCTCAGGCTTTGAAATCCACATGATTGTAACCCCTGAAAAGTGAAGGAGCATGGGGGCATCAAAACTCAGGCTCAGCAAATTTTGCTGAGCATTTGCATCATGGAGCTCTGGATCAGCCTTGAGGTGACCAGCCACTTCTAAAAGACAGGAAGGTAACATTGAATGTGGTAGAGAATTCAGCTGTAATTCTTTAATTTTCCAATTTCCAGCAGATAATTTTGTCTGATCGCTGTTCTGTGTTACCACAATGTTAATGCTTACACAATTGGTTTATATGTAGGGTTGTTTTATAACATATTGACTTAGAGAGCAGATCTAGTGAGCATTTTGGGATTGGAATTTTCTACAAAAGTCAGTGTCTCTTAACCTACAAGATAACTTTCCAGAGAAGAGAAAACCGAGACTTCACATTTTCAGCCCGTCTGTATCTTTAACTGGTTGATACAGTGTCTTTTTGTTAGATGTCATTTGCCACATTATTTTGTTTTTTTCATAGTGGTTATTAGTCACCATTTCACCAAATACATAGATGATGCAGGTAGAATCAATATGAGTAGTGTCACTTTGTACTTTATCCAGATATAGCTTAGGAAAGAACTGAACTACCTTAATTTTATAGGGTTTTCTATTCTTTTTCCTCAAATAACCCAAGTAGCTGTCAATTTGGAAATGTTACTGGGAAAATATTCAGTCTGCAGGAAGACAAGCAGACAGTGAACACACAATGAACATTTTTGGTTGCTTAACATAGCCCTAGATTTGGGACATTAAATGAAGGAGTCCTAAAACACCCCGTTTTGTGGACATGATCAGATTCTTTTCAAAACCTCCAAGGAGAGATGCTGCCCACTTACTTACAGTCCCACACTTATGTACAGGATTTTCTTGTGGAGGCTTTCAATGCAACCTTCTGCTTTCCAGTGATTTTTGCTCTCTCGGTATTTTAAGACAACTTTGAATGTCTAACTTTCACAGGCGAAATAGATGTTATTTATCTTTTACTTCATAAAACACAGTCAGATTGCTTTGGAAAAATATAACCAAAAATCTGGACTTTTCTCATGTCTCTGAATTAACTTAGGTTTGAGAGTTCTCTTACCCATTTTGTAAGTTTTCACAGCCAGGGCTTTCTTCTTGTGTCCCAGAAGAATTGTCTTTATGATTTTCCTCCAACTCTGAGAAGCTGATACTTAGAAATGGTTATGTAGTGCGCCTTATTTGCATGAATGATTGCTCCCAGGCATTAAATCAAATGCAAATGCCTAGGTATCTAAACTCAGTTAAAATAAACATCACTAGAAGGCATAAAGCTCTGCAAGAGAAAGCTATGTAAATGATAACACCCATAACAACTGAGGATTTCACAGCAGGTAAGCTTTTATCTTAATGTTCAGTTCAGTTACAAATATATTCAGTATCTTGATTAGTGTTCTTGAAACGTGTTTTTAAGAAAGACAGGTGAAAAATATGCATACGTGAAGACTTCCTTTCAAAGAGATGAGATAAGAGTTTGTGGGCATTGACTGAATAATGTAACAAAATGAAACAACAGCAGCCAGTCAGTATGTTCTGTGTACCCAATCATTTTACTTAAACTAACCCTGTTCAAAAGAAAAAAAGCATTTCCATTCATTTTGCATACGTTTAACTCTTTTCAGCTATAATTAATTGCCATGTCATGCCAACTAAATCCTCAATAGAATATCATGACTACCCAATATAGTAAAAACTTCTATAAAAAATGTAATTCTGAAAATTTTTTATACTGGTTTATAGTAAATGCCATGTTGTTGTTAAAGCTGAAAATAGTGATGAAAATATGCT
This sequence comes from Nycticryphes semicollaris, assembly GCA_013400055.1. Taxonomy (NCBI): domain Eukaryota; kingdom Metazoa; phylum Chordata; class Aves; order Charadriiformes; family Rostratulidae; genus Nycticryphes; species Nycticryphes semicollaris. The sequence continues at coordinate 146,075 of VXBJ01001400.1, read as the reverse complement.
TTCCTATATTAAAAAAACTATCTTATTCTATTATGATAATAGAGTTTCTGTAACTACAGTAAAGCCTGCAACATCAATGCAGAAGTGAAGAAAGATTTCTTCTTCCAAAATATCAAAAAGATGCCAGTTCCTTGGGACTATAGAGTCAATTTTGTTTTTCTACTTGTCTAACAGGCCAAGATCCATGCAAAAGCAATCCCTGCCTTAATGGTGGTACCTGCTATCCGCGTGGTTCATTTTACATCTGTACATGTTTGCCAGGTTTCAGCGGTGAGCAGTGTGAACTAGGTAAGCTGATGCCATCCAGGTACTGATTAAGTCAAGCATACATAAAGTTTTCATATGTGGTATCTGAAGAACTGGTGTGTTTTGAAGTTGAAGAATATATAGGCATTTTGGAAAAAAAATTTCAGTGAGGTCTTACTTAAGTTGAGAACAGAAAAATGAATGAAGTCCACTTACCCTTCTCTCTCTCCCCCCATAAAGTACACAGATTTGTGAGGATACTAACATAAGAGAGTTATAAATGAACTACATGAACTAGGATTCATAACATTAAATTCATAAATACATCAAAAAAACCCAAAAAAACATTAATATCTGGGATAGTTCTTAAGACCGTTGTGTAATTATTTGAAAGGGTGGTAAAATAAACTATTCCCAGATGTGACTGGGAAGCAGAACACTGAATGCCAGCTCAATATTTTTTCAAGGAAGTTGTAAATATGATCATAATAATATGCATCTTTGGTATAAATTAGCATTTTGGTAACTCTTCTAGCTGAGGACCAGTTCAAGCTGCCTGTGACATCTCTGTTTACCTGCTATGATGCTGATTTTCAAGGGACCTACCAGAACAGAATAACCAGCTTTTACTTCTAACCAACAAGCCAAAGTATGATAAAAGTGGCAGTTTGGCTGTTTGGCACAGAGCTGCTTTAGGCTTTTAAAAAGTTGCCAAGTTTTGTTCCCTGATAAATACCAAGGATTTGCCTGTTCCACAGTTACCTGCCAAATTTGAAGGAAAAAAGCTCATGCAATATTGCTAAAATGAGTTCAATTCATTATATATAGCTTGGAACAATAAAAACCAGCACCAATCAAATGCTGATATCAGTGCATTGTCATGATTACTGTGGTTTTGCTTGTGTTCTGCAAAATGGATGTAATTAGAAGGATAATTTCTCTGCTTTCCTAGCTCATGTCGATGAGTTTTTTAGTTCCCTAGTGGGTTGGTGCTGGTAGATATCCATTGTTAGATGTTGCATCTTACATCTTCTTTGTCGAGGAANCCCCCCCCCCCCTTTTTTTTCCAGATTATAAAAGAATAATTTGCCCACTTCTTGTCCCCTAGAACTGTTAAAGGCTTATTATATAATTGGAGTGGGACACTCAGTGGCCTGTTGCCATATAGAAATATGTTCTGTGATTCTTAAGAAAGCAAACCTCACCATTTTTAGCCCTGGCTTCAGAGATATTCTGAATATAAGCCTTAAAGTGTTAACTTGAGATTCAGGGTTATTCTGGTTAAAAGGCACAGAACATTGATTGAGAGCTTTTCAAATGACTGTAACAAATAAGACTAGCATAAAATTTGAACAGAATTAGTGTTTTTAATTATAAATATTTTTTTAAAAGTCTTTCACATGATGCAGCAATTATCCCTAAGATTACACAACTGTTCATTGGCTTGCGGATACGTTTAACCTCTCTCTTACATTTTGTCCATCGCTAGCAGCGGTTTGCTTTGGACTATGATGTTTGCAAAATCTGTATAGAAGTTTAAGCTATTATTGTTTCAGAGGAACGGCACTCATTAGAAAATGCCATGTGGTCTTTATAAACATAGGTATTAGATTATAACCTGGGCAAATACATGCTCAAAGTAATTATATTAAACAAACCAGGGCTCCAATCTAAAAGGTGAAGGCTTTAGCAGCCAAACGACCAGGGGAGAGAAATGTGATTTGTTTAGCCTAGAGCCACAAGTTTAGCAGGACACCTGTGCATGACTATGAATTCTACTATCCGGTCATTTAGGAAGTTTATGATGCTTTGTCCTTATCTTGATAAGATAAGATAAGGAAGAAATGAGAAATACAAACCAAGTAGTTGCCAGGGCATGCTGCTTTGTAGACAGAAATTAGCAGGTTTTTTGATGGTATATGATGAGATTTCCAATATTTGAGTTTCATGAAGATATTTGAGGTCTCCAGTACTTGAAGAGAATTTTTTGTGCTGTGGTCACACACTCAAATAAAGTTTTCCACCAGTATAGGAAAATATTACACATTGCACAGTACCACTTCTTTCTCAGCTACACGATGAGGAGTTGAAGGTCTAGATTTTTGAAATTAACCCGAGATGCAGAGTGCAGGATATAAAATTGTGGATTAGTAATGTCACATTTCCTGAGGCAATTACTTCTTGGCTTGTGATGGAAGAGAAAGGAAGGTTGTGCATAGTGAAATCAGTTATCATGAAACTAAATCAGTCGCTTGGGTTTTTCTTAATACTTCATTCTTCTGAATTAAATTGGTCCTAGTAATAAGTATGACTAAGGAGGAAGGACATTTGCTTTGTAGAAGGTGGGCGGGTTATAAAACCACTTTTATCTTTATGCTGTAGATGTCGATGAATGCCAGTCTAACCCATGCCGGAATGGAGCCACGTGTATAGATGGCCTCAATACCTTTACTTGCCTGTGTCTACCCAGCTATATAGGTGCTCTCTGTGAACAAGGTAAGGTGTATTCTTTAATCTGTATTGATCAGGGTCATCTGTTTTCATTTCAACAGCCTTTCGGAGTAACGAGGCAAAGCCTCCTGAAAAAGAGAGGATGTCAAATAAACTGTCAAAATCTGTGGGAAGTCGTCAGTGATAAGGAAAATCTGTAATTTTTGAGTCTGATAGACTTCCATGATTTGTGGCTTCTTTCAAAAAAAAGTTTAGAAAAAGTTCTTTAAAAACTTTTTGTTTAATGTTACATCTGCACCGTCTTTTGTAGATGGATGAGAACAAGCTCTATCTACGTGCTAACCTGACTGGAAGTCACATTACTGCTGTACTGAATAGAAGCTGATATATTAGGCAGTTTCTGTGTCAAAACAACAACAGCTGTACAGTTTTCAGGTGGCTCCAAGGCTTGCAGTCTACTGGGAAGCCACATATTGAGGCTCTGTCATTACTGTATTGATGCTTATGGAGTAATGAGTGGGAGCAGAGTTACTCTCTGACAAAGCTTCTGTCTTAAAGTATTATACACAGTGTATCCAACATATCAGATCCCATCATTGGAAAGGAGAAATAGTCTACTGAATATGACAGATTATATACCCATCCACCAGGTACCATAGCCTTGAAAACTTCATGCCAGAATTTTCAAATTGACTTGTTCTGTGATTATTTTAGGAGAAGTAGGTGCAGGATCATAATTACAAAGAAGTTGTAAAAGGCTTTCTAGACTGGAGAACTGAAATCAGATTAAACATTCAGTTCTCTGTAATTGTTAGAACGTTGCCTGCAAGAAATCCCACTGTATTTACAAGACATATTTACAGTGCAAGATGCTTACTCAATATGTGCATGTAGGAGGGGGATTAGTGTAGCAAAAACTGTTCTGTCAGCAAAATTAATGAAGGTGTTTCCATGGGAAAAAGAAAAGGTGTTTTAAAGTGTACTTTCTAAAGCTTATGAAAATACACTTCCCTTTTTCTTCAGCTGAATGGTTTTGGTCACAGGTGTATGACCTAGACTTCATGATTGGTTTAATTAAGACTATATATTTTCATGCTTGCTTCTGGTCTTCAGAAAGATCTTCTCTTCCAGCTTAATCTACAGAGATTTGTTTGTTAGAGCTGAAAACTCTCAACGATGAACAGCTCCAGCTCTTCTCACTGTTTAAATTTTTCAGTAGTCTGGCTAAGCTTGTAATTTGAAAGGGCTTTCCCCAAAATTATAAGTTGACAGTGTTTTCACAACAAAAGAAATAAATGTTCTCACTCCTTTCCTCCTCCCTTTCATTCCAGCAAATCCATAGTAGCGAGTGGCTCAGAGTACCGTGGTAGCTTTAAGCTGCTTTTTATGACCAACCTGAGAGCACATTTTAGGTGGTTAATGGGAACATTTCCTAGTTTGTCAATCAGAACCAGAGCCCTGCTCTCTTAGCTTTGGAATTTAAATTTGCTCCACTTAAAGTCCTGCGGTGGTTTGGGACTTGGGAAAAGCATTTAGTGCCAAATTTCCACTCCACCAGACAAAATAAAACTGTGCTGGCGATTCAGACACGGTTGTCTGGCAAGCAGGCTTTATTTCAAGGCACCAGTCCTGACCTCACTAGATTTAAAGACCAGCCAGAACGACAGAATGCTTACCTTGGTGCCACAGGAAAGGTGGAGTTGAGCACACTGAGATTATATTTCATTACTCTTTTTTTTTCCCCCCTTCCAATATATACTGTTCATTTTAGAAAGCTTCAAAAAAAGTCAAGCTGAAGGGCTTTCTTAGGAGCAGTTCTGAGTATTTAAAATGTTAGGGAAGGGAATGGAAGCAGTTGAGGGCACATTGCCTCTGGAAATGAAGCTCAAAGTAGGAGACAACTCCACTGTGTCCTGGTCCCACAACACCGGTGTGGTGTAGAAAAAAAAACAACACAATAGAGCTCAGAATTCCACCCAAATGGCCCCATGAGACTTTTCTAGACCAAGGGATCTTCAGCTGATGTATTATGCCTGTGTTAGCATTAGGAAGGGATGTGACCAGAGGAGAGCACAGCTGGACATCAGGGAGCTCCAGCAGGTGGTAGAAGTTAGAGGAGCCTTCAGGGTGATCTAACCCAGGGTGAGGGAAATCAATCCTGAGACGCAGTTAGATGTAATTGGCTCCTTGACAGCCTTTTTTTCTTGCCAGGTGGAAACAGTTCAGCAGACAATCTGAGCCCAGGAACTTCTTCCTGAAGAGAACTAACTTTGTCTGATGTTAGAAATAGAGCAGCTGAGGGTGTTTCCTTTTAAAACTAGATTGGTAGATCAGTAAGCCAGCATCGCTTCTGGGGCAATCTAGATTAAAAACAAATGGAGTACCTCTGCTAGATACCTTCTTTTGCCCACTACACGTATCTATTCAAAGTACAGATGCATATGCTGCATGCCACCTGGTGACATTTGAACATCACATCTTAAATTGCAGAAATATCCCAAAAAAGCTTTTTCAAAGGGTGACTGCAGGCCATGGTAGATTTTGATGTGAGTCTTCTCCCGGGTAGAGCCATCAGTGTTTCCATTATTGTGCTTTTGTGAAAAGCCCTTATGAGAGCTCTCAGTGTCCAGATAAATGAGCCCCGAGCTCCGATTGTCCCAGATTTGCTGCCTGAAGTGTTGCTTTGCAAGCTCCATATTTGGGGAAGGAGGAAGCTTGTTTGATACCCCATCTCATGCCAGGCTAGTGGAGCCAACTGCATAGTCCCCCAGGAGCAGTGGGGTGTATGAAAGTCTGTGGCTGCTCTCGCATTGCCTGGCGGCTGTGCTTGTGGTGAGGAATATCTGAGAATAACTGATTTATATGATAACTGGATGAGCACCTCTTCAGATTTTCCCTTTCTTTTCTTGGCTGGCAAGAGTTTCCTTTTCTTTTCCTTTTTCCTTTCCTTTCCTTTTTCCTTTCCTTTCCTTTCCTTTCCTTTCCTTTCCTTTCCTTTCCTTTCCTTTCCTTTCCTTTCCTTTCCTTTCCTTTCCTTTCCTTTCCTTTCCCCTTTTCCTTNCCCCTTTTCCCTTCCCCTTTTCCCTTCCCCTTTTCCCTTCCCCTTTTCCCTTCCCCTTTTCCCTTCCCCTTTTCCCTTCCCCTTTTCCCTTCCCCTTTTCCCTTCCCCTTTTCCCTTCCCCTTTTCCCTTCCCCTTTTCCTTTCCCCTTTCCCCTTTTTTCCCCCTTTCCCTTTTCCCCTTTCATTTCCTTCCTTTCCTTTCCCCCCCTCCTTTTGCTATTCTAATCGGTGCTTACCTGCTTTCAAGGAACGGTGTTTGTGTTTTTAAGTGAAGGTTTGGCTTTCTCTGCTGCAGGATCTCTGCAGACGCACCTAGGCGAGCCTGTTTACCAAGTGCAGCTGCACGCACGGAACCCCTGCGCCAAAATGGCACATATGTGTTTGTTACAGGACATGCCTCCTTGGGATAGTACAACCAGCTGTTCTTTTCCAGGTTCTAAAAACAAAACAACTGGGCTTTTTAATCATCATATCAGGAACAATGTTTTTTTTTTAATAACCCAAGTTCATTGTTCAAATGTCTGCGATTACTCCCGTCTCACTCGATTCACTTTGTTCCCAGGGCTTGTTAGCTTGGGATGGAAGTGTTTGAGAAGGGCTCAGTGCAAAGATGCTTTCTGAAAACAGATGGTCTCTAACTGATGTCTTTCAGCTGAGAGGGGATTATTTTGAGTATTTACCAGGGAAATGGTTTCTCCTCAAGATGTGTGGGCTAACGGGCCTCGGGCATTAGTTCATTAGCTGAAGACAGACAGTCACAGATAAAATTCTCAGCCGAGTGAGACTCTCATTATGTTCTAGTACCTGTGTTTCAGTCTTTATTTTCTGTAAGCCTCTTACGGAATTTCTTTTAAACAAGGGACCTATTGTCAGCAGCTTATTGCAGCTGTTGAAAAAGCGGTACCTATCTGTGCATTAAACCTACAGAGAACTTTTTTTTTAATAAAGTGTTTAGGGGCTTTTTTATACGTATAGAATTGCAGTTACAGAGAACAGAAGCTCTGTAAGTAACCCCTTGCACACATCACCGAAAAAGCCTGTAAATTGTCATAAATCTTAAGACTAGTCAGACAACTTTTAAAACACCATAAATATGGCAAGCAGTGTTTCAGTCTTTCCATTGCTTTCTGGAATATGGTTATGGAAAGCTGTGATTACCTCCCTGGATAAGTATACAATGAACATGGGGTATTGTATTCAATAAGTGCTTGCACCTACTCTGCTTACAGGTGATCAGGTCAGAAAATTTACAGCCACCTGCAATTAGACATTACTGGTTCAGTAAAGGCACTAAAACCGTATACCCATATGGAACCCTTACCTTTGTGTCACACTTTCAGCTTTGTTAATACAGTGAGCTACGTGCACTCAGGACAAAGCCCTGCAGAAATGAATCAGCCCCCACATTTTTACTTGCCAGTTTACACTTTTCATCCTCTGACCTCCTGCCTCCCCTTTTCCTCATTCCCTTTTCCTCTCTCTTCATCAACCTCTCCTCTCAAATAAAAATAAAAAAAATTAAAAAAGTTATATATATATATGTGTATATAAAATTCTCGCTTTCCCTTCTAAAAATCCAGTGTATTTTACAGTCATCAGATCTGTATTTTTCTGTCTTTGTAAATTTGGGCTGCAAACAGGTGTAGAAGAAGTTACTAAACTTTTCCCTTTTGGAAAACATGCCATTTTGGATAGGAGGGAGGAGTTGTATGTGCACTGCAGTGCTTGCACTCCGGCTAAGAGTACCTATGTCATCATTTGGCATCCTGTGTCTTAAGAAGGAAAACTTTGTTATTTATGATTCATGCTCAGGCTGTTATAAATCTTTCTTTGAACCCAGTCTTCTAGGTTTTGTGTTTTGCCACCCCTATGTGCCTTTCAGTAGATCTTCTCTCAAATTGTGTGTTTCTTCCCTAGCAGAGACCAGGGAAGGCTTGATTAGAATAGCCTGGAAACGTTCGCTGGCCATGACTTTCTCAGCATGCAGGACTGCTTGTTATTATCTGACTTCTTTCCTGTGGGACAAGGGAGTCCCTGAACAAGATGAATAATAAAATATTAAGTGCCTTCACAAAGGACATAGCCCTGTTAGTCAGCATCGTGTGGTTAAACAAATGTTCTAGAAAGCCAGAGGCAGACTAAACTTTAAAATGGCCTAGATGCCAGAGATTAGAGCTGTATCTGCAGCCTGCACCTCATACAGAATACAAAGAGGGAAAAGATAAAAAACTAACAAGATGGTAGTATAGATTACATTCCTTTTCCATAGCTGGGATTACTCAAGGCACAAGTTCTCTACAGCTTAACTTGCTGAAAAGAGAGGACAGATAATCAGTGTAAGCACTATTATGCCTTTGTATTTGGTGTATTTATGTCTGTACTGATGACTTTTAGACAGTGATTTTGATACTAGACTCCTAAGTCAATGACTACTGTGTTAATTAGTGTTACCAGAAATTCTCAGAAATTCTGGTAAGGCTCTGAAGTGAAATCTTTGCATTTTTAAAACCATTTATATACATTTAAAGTCTAGTTTTTATCTTGGGATATTTAAAAACATTTTTAAAAAAACAGACACTCTGGGGCTTCAGGGTGTGAATAGCTTCAATTCTTGCTATGAATTAAGAACCAGGCTTAAGTTGTGAGAAAATCATTCTACAATTGTCTTTCAGGTGGTAGTTGCTCAAACCTAAGAAATACCGTAGTTAAAGAGTTTGTGGTCATATGTTGCTGGCATATACTGGGATATTTGGCTTTTTCTCTACTAATGTAAAAAGAGCCAAGGCCTTTGACCAAAATATGCTATTGGCTATTGACTATATTGACTTACTGGAAATCAGAAACCCAATTTCACACCCAGAATGTATCCATAGCTCTGGAAAGGCCAGATGTTTGCTTTCTGGCACAGTTTTATTTGGGGACTGATAAAACTTGGTGGGAAGTGACAGCTTCCTATTTGGTGGGTGGGGAAGGCCGACCTTTGTGTTTTGGTTCTTCAGCACCCTGCAACTGAGGCCCTTGGGGTGAGCCACCATGTGTTTAGATAGCGGGAACCGGGTAGAGCCAGAACAAGCTGTAATCTTGTGCTCAAGTGTCCTTTATGGCACTATTTCAGATGCCATAACTCAAAACAGTCTGAGTTTTCCCTGTTGTTTCTCCCATTCCTCCCTAAAAACGCTCTCTTCTAACTGGCAAGCTCTTCATCATCATGCACCGCTCAGACGCATTTAGGCATATTTGTTATACCAGTCTTACTGATAGTGATTTATGTCTGTGATTCATTCCTGCAGTGTTGGTGCTGAAGCAAACTGGGAACTGGAAATTTGTTGTTTCTTGCCATCTATTCTGTTTACAGCTGCCTAACCTTGACAAAATAATTAATGTCAAATCCACAGATTGTTACCGTTCCAGGGCTCATGTTTATTTCTCTTTAGAGAAAAGGACATACTGGCTGATGTGAACTTCTCTCTGTTACACATTCTTATCGGTACCACCGCTCACACAAGCACAGACAATGTGTGTTTCATTACTTTTGTATTTCAACTTTACATCTTGCCCTAGAAACTGATGCTTAAAGTTTGTTAAGGTAGACTTTGTCGAGGAAGATGAGGTTTGGAGGAGGATTTGGAGGTGTATGTTCAGAAAGGTAGTACCGCAGCTTTGCATTGGTGGACTGAGCAATCACAAGCACTTTCCTTCATATTATTTTCAGTTACCAGTTTCTTCCAAACCAAGGTTATTCAGTCACTCAAAGAAGTACTTGCCTTTGCAAGTAAAAATTCCCATCCCCTTATACAGATGCTGAAATTGAGATTAAGTGTTGACTAACTGCAGTCCAACACCCAGGCATTTCATTCATTGTGAGTTATGGACTAAAGATATCCTCCTGGCATTCTCCAGACACAGTGCAAGTCGGTCCATGGAAGCTCACAAAGCTGCTAGTTGCAATTATACTCCTTACATAAGTAATACTCTTGCAGCTTGTACTGAAACTGGGTAAAGTGAACAACCTGGAAATGTAATGAGGTCTCAAGGATGATTGTGGATCGTTTGCATTTATAATGCTTAACGGGCGGGTATCTTCTTGAACCTTTGCCCTGCAGAAAATCCATTCACTTGCATGAAGCGTTGCTGTTTTTCACACCCATTGACAGGGATGTGATTCATGTTTTTTTTTTTGTCACAGACACGGAGACCTGTGATTATGGCTGGCACAAATTCCAAGGACAGTGCTACAAATACTTTGCCCATCGGCGTACATGGGACACGGCTGAACGGGAATGCCGTCTCCAGGGAGCACACTTGACCAGCATCTTGTCTCATGAGGAGCAGATCTTTGTGAACCGTATGTACTGTTAGGATTCTTCTAAACAAGAGTTTAGAACTCAGAGCTAATGAAATACCTTCCTGGTCACTCAGCTTTTCCATATCCATCTTAAAATATGCTTTTAGAATGTTTAAAAGGCACACTTTGTGTTCTTCATGATCATTTTTACAGTCAATGCAGTCACTGTTAAGTTATTATCTGTTACACAGAAAGTACTTGGTTTTGAGGAGCAGAAAACAAACTATTATTTTGGCACTGGAAATTGATTAAACTTTTTTTTTTTTTCTGGAGGCTTTAGGGTTTTTTTACATCTGCCATCAGTGGCCGTGCCACCATATATTAAGTAGACATAGAGATATAGTTCTCATTTGTTGTGTGACACAATCTAGGCAACGCTGGTCTCAATTTAACTAAAACTTGAAAACTGTAGATTAAGATACATGCTGTTATTATTTTAATCTTTTTTACTTCTTTTTTTCACCCCTCATAGACACTCAGATAGGAAGATAATCTGTTTTCTTTGGGAGAAGCCATCAGCAGGGAAGAGACAGGATGGTTAAAACTTTCAGATGAGAATTGCATTTTTATAGACATCCCAAATTAAAATTGAAAAGCTGAAATACATCCTGTAAATAGTTGTTTGCATAATGAATAGAAAAATCTTAAGAACAGGATGTCTGATTCATTTTTTGCAAATTCCTTTTTTTTTTTTTTTTTTTTGGTGAAAACTTTTCCATTTATGGGAAGGTTAATAAAAATATCCTTCTGGTTGCTTAGGTATTGGGCATGACTACCAGTGGATTGGACTCAATGACAAGATGTTCGAGCGTGATTTCCGCTGGACTGATGGTAGCCCGCTGGTAAGATGCCATTGAAATTAAATCACTCATTAATTTCTTTTTGTGGTGGCTTATCAAATTCCCACCAGCGATGAGGGAAACTGCGTGAAAAAATGCAGTCACTTAAATATGCACCCAAGCAAAGAACCAGGAAACTTGTTTTGGAATAACTACTATTTTGTGGTATAGTTCCAAAGTCTTACTCTTAGTTATTATTATTGTATATGTGGGAGCTATCCAGACAGAAAACCTCAAAAAGTCCAGGACTGCAACTTAAGGGTCTCTGCTGGAGTTGGTTTTTCCTCTTCTGGTCTTGTACAAGGACACACGTGGCAATTCACCTCTCCCTTCTGCATATGGAGCAACATGCATTTGTCATATGAGGGTATGGCATTCAAGCTCTTGCCTTCACTGGGTCAGTGAGAGTGCATGAAGGAACCCCTCAAGTATTGCTGTAAATTGTTCTAGGCTGTATGGCAGATCTACAGCTAGGGTGGAGAAGCAGCCATCCTTAGGTGGTTCAGGAGGCCTGTAACCAATAATCTGTCCATAAAATTTTAAGATGCTGTTGATACCTCTTATTGCCTTAGTACAAGAAGGAAAATCAGCAGAAGGAGAGGAGGAAGAGCACTCTCTACCAACCTTTAACTAACCTAAATCAAAGAGCTGCTGGATACAGGAAATGACTGAGCTCTTTTCAGATCAGAACAGTCTCTTTTGTAAGAGGGGCAGGTAATTTATTGCTGCTTAGCAGCCATTGAAGAACATTATATTAAAAAAAACCACCCCAAACTGGTTATGCTTATTATTTCCTTTCCAGTTGTGAATTCTTCTTAAAGCTGAAAGCATCTGGATGCACATATGCACGTGCTCACACTTGCACACAATAATCATTGCTGCATACCATGTGGCTACAACTCATGTAGAAAGACACCTGGGGCAAAGCAGGCTTCATTTATTACCATCTCATGTAAATAACAAGAGGTTTAAAGTCCTCTGAAATGACTTGTAAATAAAGTATTGCTTAGGGAAACTACCACATGTAGCAGGTGGCAGCAGATGGAGGAAGAAAAAGATGATGAAGCTTTTGCCCAGTGCATCTGTGGTGATACCAATGAACCCATTTGTGCTTGGAGCCACAAAGTCTTGCAGGATGCAAGCAGAAGAGTTTGATTTCATCATTTTCTCTTCCCTATCCCGGCGTATTTTTGGCAGCACAAGATGGTTCATGGCCTTGATCTCTACTTGTTCTGGATGAGTTAATTCTCTGTCTCCTAAGGTGACTTCTTACACCTCGTTGACAGTAACAGGCACTCTCTGAGGGTTTTTTATGTGTTCTTGGACTTTAGGGGTGGTGTGGGGGCTGTCTGCAGTGGTTGGTCAAGGAGCCTACACTTCACTAAAGGATCTAAAGTTAGGTGAGATAAATCTGGGCATAAATGCAGTGCCTGAGAGAGCACTGCATCTTGCACTGGGAAGTGTAAAACAAGATACATGCTCATATATTCCGAACAAAAATTTGGTATGTCACTGAAAGATGAATTTAAGGAAACGAAAATTAGGGCTAAGATTAATTTTTTTACTTCAGGCTACTGGGTAAATGTATCAAGTTTTTACTTTAATTTCCAATTTTAAGAAATGAAGATATTTTAGGAACAGAGTAAGACCATCTGCCCAACAGATTTCTCTTTTGATTGATCTTTTTTCCACTTTATTTTTCTTTTCCTTTTAACAACTTCCCCTTGTCTCTTCCTTCGGAAACAATTTAGGTGTCTCTTGAAATCATTTATGTTCATTGCTTCAATAGCTTTACCTCATAACTTATTCCATATGGTTTCTGGATACTATGGTTATAAGCAGCTTCCTCATTTGTTCCTTTTCCCTAGTTTTTACCTTATTTCTAATGACTGTTCTGGTTACAGTGATTTATTACTTCTCTAGTAATTAATAAGAACAATAACATAATTAAATATATGCATCACATGTATTATTTCCCTGATGATATCTTAAATATCCGATGATTTTGAATAGTGTGTAGGTCAAAACATTACTTCATTTATGTATTTGCAGATGAACAGTCATGATATTGTTAAATTCATTAATATAGTATTTAACCATAAAAATCAGCATCATTACATCAACACTCAGGTTTAAATTGAATTTCTGAGATTAGGGGTAGCTCTTGCATATAGCCAAAATACAAATACCTTTCTTATGTTTTATATATCAGGATTCATCTGTAATTAAGCTGCTTCTGACCTGGTTGCCCAGCTCCATCCTTTCTCCAAACCAATATCTATCTACAATTCTATTCAACACTTCTGGCAAAGAGCAAGGCTTGTGAAGCCTGCTGAGGATTCCCCTGATATGCAAGTATATCAGCTTGGATATACTATCAGAAAAGTCACTCCAACTCTTACACTGTGCATCTACAAGTGATGTACATTCATTTTTATCTTGATACTTGTTAGAATTTTCTGCCAATAACAGCTTGGTTTAATCTGAAAATCATGCTTACATGATTTTATTAGGGTTTGGATTTAAAAATAATGTTCCGATGCTTGGTATGCTTAAAAGAAAAAGCAAATGAACAACAAGAGCAACAGAAAGACATGTCGAGGGTGTAATTGTTGGCCCAGTTGATCCACCACTGCAGTTGATCCACCACTGCCCAGATGAAATAGCTGTGATACATTCTAGTGATTACTCTTTCACATAAGTTTTCTCTCTGAACCAATAAAACTCCCTAGAACTGTGAGCCATTGAACCACAGGCTTTACCACTGGAGATTAGGGAACGAGTGTTGGGTTATTTGGTACTCATTTTCCGTGGACATAAAGAAACCCAAAACTTAAGTGTTCAGTATGTTGAACGAAACTCTTGTGCCAGGTGTTGGCATGTATTTTATTAGCAATTTCTGGGAAAGGGATCAAATACCTCTTTTCTTTCTTCTTCGCACCTAGAATATATTTCAACCCATGAGTTCAATGGAAGGAAACCATCATTTTTTAACATTTTCAGCTCGTGACAAGTTGTGTTTTTCTGGATTTTTTAAACAGAAGCTAAGTGCCAGCCACCATTAAATATGATAGTTGGACAAAGCACATACATGAGTTCCTTAGTGAAAACCAACAAACACACTTCCAAGTGCACTGCACATTATTTCTAACTACAGTGAGCTATTGAATACACATGCCCAGCTTAGCTATTTTCTTGTGGACTTCATGGTCATATGCAGCACTGGCATCTAAATCTTGTGCTGTCTCACTTCCGTTGGCCCCCAAAATATAGGCAGGGGGCTTCTTTTTAGCATAATTCTTGTCAATTTTTGTAATATGAGGATTATAAACTCACCTTTATCATTGGCCTGGTAACATGGGAAAATTAAATTCTTAAATTCTTGGATAAGATTGTAGAAATTTCCCTTACCTCATGAATCAGTGGACGATAGTGTTGTCAATCAAATAAGCCAGGGACATCCAGTTTTCTGTATAGTGTCCAGAAGAGATCAGTTCATGCCCCTTTAGTGGGATGGGAGGTTTGGGGTTTTTTTTAAGGTGCATGGGACAACCTAATGAAATTTTTAGAAAGTGAGTATATAGTATTGAGGCTCTTATTAGGAAACATACATTGAAACTACAGTACCCTTGGCTACTTTTCCATAAGAAATTACTTTCCAGGTAACTGGTATTTCACTATACTGGATTTCATTGGCCAGGCCAATTTGCTTATATTTGTAATTTTTTTTTTTTAAATTTCTTTAAAAACCAAATTGGAAGCTTCTTGGCTAAGGTCAGAGCACATCTTCAAAGGAGCTCCTTGGCTAAGTTTCGGCTACCTTGTCCGATATGCAGAACAAAATACGCTATAATTACACTAAACTGTGGAATCCATTGCTGGCCACCCATATGAATCTAATTTGTTCTGATTTGCTGTACTGTATCCTTATGGCAGGAAACAATCTTTCCTCATCTACAATGTGTTCTTGCTCTCTCTTTTTTTTTTTTCCTTTTTTTTTGAAAGAAAGAATTTTTCAGTGTTCCCGGTGGTTGGGAGAGGTGGATTCTTGTTCTGGAGCTGATGGACCACATATAAAACCCTTTGGCAGCAGCAACCGTTCCCTTTTTATGTCAAGGGAAAAGAGCTGATTGCAGCTGTGTTAGTGCACCATAAAAAGTGAATGCTGTTTCAGGAGACCTAAGTCCTCACTTGTGGTACAGGTTCAGTGAGAGTCGGAGGTTAGGGACCCCTGCCACAAGCATTGGCATGGAATATCAGCAACTTCTGAGATCTCAAGGACCAGCAGGAAGGGAATGTATAAGCTGCAAATTTTGACATATCTGCCTAGTCCCTAACTTCAGGTGATTTGTCTCAAAGGTGAAAGTAGTGGGAGCAGGTACTGAAGTGTGTTCAGAGAACTCACAGCACCCTAACATTTTTAGAGCTTCATTAGTTATTACTTCCTGAAAATCAAGCCAATTTCTGCTCAAGACATTCCAGGTTTGATTACACTGACAGATGCAAGAGGAAGAGAAAAAATTTACAGTATTTTAAAGAACATGTTTTGTTAGCCCTGCTTTTCTTCTATTGCAGTGTAGTTACAAGGTAGATCTGTTGGCATTTGGTGTGAGAAAGCATTAATTTTCTTCTGATTTACATTCTACACAGAAATTAAAATTGGCTATATGTAAGGCTTTGTTTACATTTTTAAAATTACAGAATGAAAATTATTCTTGCACTTTGCTGTAGACTTTTCTCACAACATTTCTGTGATAGCTAACAAATCTTTAAGCATAAATCTAGGACAGTCTTTATCCCACAATTATCATAGAAGGCTCAAAGTAATAAAGACAGCTACATTTGGGAAAATCATAGTGGTACAGGAGAAGAATGTGAGGCCTAAAAACTCACACAACTGTGTGAAAAGAGACTTTTGTCCTTGCCTACGTGGATCTGTGTATAACTTCAAATTGATGCAATACAAACTACAAAATAACAAAACTTACATTATCACTGCAGACATCTAATAATTGGTTTGATCAAAGGAAGAGTGAACACAATGTGACATTTGAAAATATCTTAGGGAAATTGAATTTAAATAATTCGCTTAGTTCTGTGAAAAGTAACTTTTACAGCTGTAAAGCACACCCATCCAAACAGAAAAAATCTGGTGTTGCTTTTGGCAGCTTCTCCATTGTATTTGGATTGCTGGTGTTTCACTGTTAAGCACCCTTGTGAGCAGGCACAGCGGTAAAGGAGTCCTTTGGAGCTATTCATGTTATGGATTAAGCGCATATAGCTACTTGGGGTTGTGCCTTGGGCCTCCGTCTCACAAGGGGAGTTATTCATATCCTTTGGAAAATGCTGTTGATAATTAGTGCTTTGTAGGGCGGTGAGCTCACTCCCATTACATAAGATTAGTGCTGTAATAAGGAGCTGGCTAGTGTCTGTGGCCAGATTGTCTGTCACTCGGAGAATGCTGCCAGCTAGGAAAGTAATGGGGCATATTGCCACTTTTAAAACTGTCCAGAGACTCCACATTAGTTTTTCTTCCCTTTGGCCATAGGAGCGTTTATGCTTTGCGTTTTGCGGTGCTGGACTTCAGGGTTGTCAGTGTTAGGTAGCTACATGTGAAAAAATAAAACCCAAACCAAAACAACAACAACAAAACAAAACAGAAGTTTAATTCTGGCAAAAACAAAGCCCTCTCTTTTCCTCCCTTTATTGGTCGGTGAATCAGAATGCTTTAACTTGAGCAAACTGTAACTGCACCCCTCTCAGAAAGAGTAACTTTATTGAACACAAAAACCTTCAAAAGGCACGGAGCATTGTAGGGAAGGAGCCTGCCTCTGAGGGTTAAATAAAGCAAACAAACTAAAAAGTACTGTAGTCAGCTGCAAACAAAAAGCTCATTGTGCCCCTGTCCCACAAGATCCTTGGAGAAGGAGATTTTAAATCTACCAAATGTTTTGGTTTTGTGCTGCAGTCAGTCATTACAGCCCCTTTTTAAGATGCTCATTTGACCTGCATTTAAATGGAGGAGAACTATATAATGTTATTAATGACAGGTATATTTTTAGTTCAGCATGTTGTAGGCAGTAAGGAGGGCCTCTTGGACAAAGTGGGGTTTTGTCTCATTTTTACCAGGGGGGTCAGCAGTTACTTCAGAGCCTCGTTACGCCTGGCTCTGGGCTAAAACTCTTGGACAGCTTCAAACCTGCAGGAATTGTTGACATAAATGACAAAGTGCAGGATTTTTTTTTCTTTTCTTTTCTT
>VXBJ01001400.1:107064-121975 GCA_013400055.1 Nycticryphes semicollaris | reverse complement strand
CATTTGAAGGTTCTTTTTTACTTCTGGTTGCATACCGACAGTCAGATTTCTACTTCTAAAACTAGCATGCCAGTTTCTGTTTTTAAATCATATATATTCATAGATGTCTGGAGTTATTTTTTCTACAGAGGCCAGAATTTGGATCCTCATTTCTAAAGCTGAAAGGCTGCTGTATATGCCCAGTCTGCCATATAGGCCTTTTTAATGGCAATATCAACCTGCAATGATCTGGGGACACATTCTGACACCTTTACTTATTTTATACCTAATTCTACACATCATCTTATTGAATGACTTCATACAGTGAGGTCAGAGAATAAATAATTTGAGTCTGAGAAGCTAACCTGTAATTTGCCATTTAGTGGATGTGGACTAACAAGTGTTATGGGCTATTTACTGCATTTCCTGGCATTCCACTTCATGTCTGTCTATGTAGGAAAGAGTGTGTTTCAACACACTTAGGGTCAGATTTTACTTGTGCTGAATTCTGTCACTTTGTTTTGTTCACCTGACATCAGCTTACACTAAGTGAGAAGTTAGATCATTATATTTTTTCCCATTGAGATAACCTGTTACTAGAGTGGGAGGATATTATAAATTTAGCTTTGTTTAGTTTGTGCTTAACAGTCTGGATCAAACAATAGAGATTGCTCCTTCATGAAAGGTAATACTGTGTGTGCCACGCAAACTGAATTGTCAATATACTCCAGCTCTGAGAAAAATGGTTTTGCTCCTCTTTTCTGCAGCAATATGAGAATTGGCGACCTAACCAGCCAGACAGCTTCTTTTCTGCTGGAGAAGACTGTGTTGTTATAATATGGCATGAGAATGGGCAGTGGAATGATGTACCATGCAATTATCACCTTACCTATACCTGCAAGAAAGGAACAGGTATGAACTTTCCAGCAGCTACAGCATAATTTTCTAAATTCCGGTTTTATAAGGTTAAAACCACAAGTTCTAGCTGATTTCTGGTGACCAGTAGAGCGGGCCCTCAACTGAGTTAGCCTCACAAATTCGTCCTTCACCTGGCTGCACAAATTACATCCTCTACCTGATCTCTCCTTGAGTCAGGCACAAAACCCTACACAGTTGAAACTCTTGGTAAAAAAAAACAAAACAAAAACCAAACAAAAAAACCCCCAAACAGGCAAATTTGTTTCTAGGTAGGGATCTCAGCCAAAGAAGCATTCCTCTCCCTGGTAGGCCTGCTGCACTTGCATACCACAGAAATATTGCCAGCTCTTCTTTCCTGGGATGGCATTACTGTGAAGTATGCGGGCAGCAGAACACAGGTCAGGAAGGCAGAGCAGGCAGCTGCCCTGGTGGCATGTGGTTAGCTTTTCACCTTCAGTTGAGCGTGCTTCTCACCCTTCCAGTAATGCTGGCCTTTGTCTTCCTGCTTTCCCAAAACATCCAGTTTAACGGCGCTGCTGGAATCGGGAAAAGCGCAGTTGGTTTGTACGCTGCTAGAGCTGATATTTACAGGAAAACCTGACTGTTACCAGCAGCTGTGCAGCAGCAGCAATGCTTTAGGGACTGACTCTGCCTCTTCAGTCTGGGAAAGTAAAGAAGCAGCCAAAACGTTGTGTGCGCTCCATTGTTCCCAATTAACATTTACAACTTGACAGATCCATCAGGTTTTAGTGCTTTTAATAGCCTGTTGTAGAGGAAGACGTGTGAAGTATTGAAAGTGAGGCTTTTTTTCTTAAAGTCCTATAATAATTTCGCTGGTTTTCAGGTTGTGCAGCTTTCCAGTGAAAATCACTTCTTTGTGTGAGTATGCCAACCTTTTTGGCTCAAATTTGCACCAGAAATTTAAACCAAAAAACAACTACTAACAATACTATCTGTTGTTTTCTAGTCTTCATCATTACTGTATTTGGTCTAGAAGTTTGCAGAACTACAGAAAAGACTGATATCCCTGTCCTTATTTGGATGTGTCTCTTGGGGGTCTCACTGAGGTCCCTTGACACCTTCCCTTAGCCAGAGTGTGAAGGTCTGTACCATGTTCAGAAGTGCATTTACAAACTGATGGTTTGGGTTATGTTCTCTCTTCCTTTCAGTGGCTTGTGGTCAACCTCCTGTTGTGGAAAACGCAAAGACCTTTGGGAAGATGAAACCTCGTTATGAGATCAACTCCCTTATTAGATATCACTGCAAAGATGGTTTCATCCAGCGTCATATTCCAACCATCCGGTGTCAAGGGAATGGAAGATGGGATATGCCTAAAATTACTTGCATGAATCGTGAGTTCTTTGAAAGCAAACCAGTGCTGGAACAGAAACTATAGACCAATTTAATGAGAAATGAAAGTGCATTTTAAGAGAAGTGCAAATCTGATATGACAGACTGTGACAGCAATACTGCTGACTCTGTCTCTAGCAAAACACAGCAGGCCTCCAAAACTAACGAAAATGTTCCTCTTCTGTTTTTACAGAAGCCAGTAAGGCTCTTTTAAAGTAAATAACAACATTCTTACAAAGCCCCTGAAATCAGCAGGTCCCTAAGAATACTTTCTCTAACTGTGGTCTGACTGTGTGCAAGAGATGCTTTTCCTGTCTGTAACATGGTCAGAGCACCAGTTAGTCATTTGTTAACTCCCTAATTAACCAAGAGCAGATGGAACTATAAGGCGAAGTATAGACAGCCCATTCATAATTAAGTAACTTTAAATTAATTTCCTTTTTTTTTTTTTTTCCCTTCCTTCTCATCGCAGCGTCCACGTACCAAAGGACTTACTCTAAGAAATACTACTATAAACATTCTTCGTCGGGAAAGGGAACGTCGTTAAATTCATCAAAACACTATCACCGCTGGATCAGGACGTGGCAGGACTCGAGGCGCTGAGAGCTAAATGGTGAATGGGGATTTCCACCATTTCAGCCAAAGTCATAACTTTCTGTGCCTTTTCTATCACTTATAGGAGTATTATGAAATTGTTTTGAAACTGCGGACTGCGGTATTCACAAATGCGTTTTGCAAAAATAGGGTGTTTATCAGAAAATTTAAAAAAATAAAAAAAAAAAAAAAGGAGAAGTGCTTATGGGGATAAAAGGAAACCATTTCCAGCCTACAAAGATTATTAGTTTTCTATATGCCATCAGTGTGGACCATTTTAAGATATAGACCAGCCTTCTGCAATATTTAAACAGCTCGATTTTAGCACCAATGAAAATGTAAATAAGATGATTTTAATGTTGTTTAATTGTGTGTTGTTTTTGAAATCCTGTATATAAAATGAAAAGTCACACTAATTTCAGGCATATTTATGGTTAGAACGGCCTCAGAGGTCTTCGGTCATTTATGACGTTGTTTTTTTATGTTGTTTACCTAGGCTGGAAATGGTTGAAATAACTTCACTGACTGAAATTTGCTATTATCAGGTGAAGATAAACACACCAGTTACATGACTTCTTTTGTTTTTTAATGGGAGCTGTGCCAATTCCCACCCAAGGTACGGTTTGTGTCCATGTGATGCCAAGTTTAGAGAGAGCACATAAAAGTGGCATGAAGCATGAGCTAGGGGCTGCAGTGTGGAACTGTTGTTTTCTGCTCTCCATTCCAGCTTCACCATTCACGGGAAAGGACTGCATGGAGGAGTTGCATATGACAAGGAGGGCCTGTAAAAAAATCCAAGTGCTAATACATTAACTTTATCAACCAGGGCCACTTTTTTTTTTTTTTTTTTTGAAACGAAAAGAAAAGAAGAAAAGGGAAAAAAAAAAAAAAAGAAAAAAAATTTCTTTCACAACATTAACCACAAGATCTATATTACAGGTCTCTGCATTCTAAAATGAGGATAGACCTGGTTTTTGGGGGATTTTTTTTTTTTTTTTTGTAAAAAACAAACAAAAATCAAAAAAGTAAATAATTTTGTATATATAACCATTTTTTAATCTTTTTATAAAGTAATGAATGTTTGTGTATGAATGCTGCAGCTGTGAAGCGTACATAAATAAATGAAGTAAGCCATACTGATTTAATTTATTGGATGTTATTTTACCCATGCAAAGAAGATTAAAAGAGCTTGCCAGTGCAGTATTAGCCCCTGAGCTCCACTTTTGGATCCATCTTTCAGTTCAACTGCTATTTCCCTGGAGAACAAAATTCCTGCTAAACAGGATCATTTGTTTGCGGTTAGATGGGCGAGAACCGTGTGACTTGCGGAAGAAATCAGAACCTTGGCTTTCTAGGAAAGAAGTGTTGTGCACAAAAAGGTTATAGGTTGTAGTTGGTGCCGTGTGTACGTAGGAGTTTTCTGTTGTGATTTCTTGCCCTGGCCAGCGCAGCAGCAGCAGCTGACCCGGCGGTGTGTACAGTCAGCGTAGAAGGTAACGTTTGAAACGACCNCAGGCAACCTCTCGTAAGAAGCTGCCCCTACTGCTCCATCCAGGGTACCCAGGCTTTGAGCGTTCAATGTGGCAGCGCGTCACTGTCTTGGCTGGTTCATTCCCCACCCCTCGCCCCCAGACAATGCACATAATACTTTTCTCTATTTATATTATTATCTTGTATAGTGTATAATGTGAATGTCTGTTTTTGGGTTTGGTTTTTTTTTTTTTTTAGTTTTTTTTTTTTTTTTTTTTTAATATGTATTCAATAATTTTTNNTAAAATCTTTGTAACTTTTATATCTGCTTCTGTTTCACCAAAGAAACAAGGTTTTGCTATACTGTGACTTGTCTTGTTATTGCATGTCTTCCTGTTTAAATCTATGCAATGTGATTTTTTTCATATGAGTACAATTAGACTGTCAGGTACTTCACAATTACCACGGGCTTAGTCAATTGCCCACTGGAGTCAAAGCGAGTCAGCTGGCTGAACTTTAGTAGGTGCTGGATTTGACTTTATATGAGCAGCTCTAGGGGATATTTTAAGATATACATTGTATGTTTTGAAGTCGATTATTGCTTATATAAGTCAAGGCTCTGTTCATAAATATACAGTATTCTACACATCACTTCCTTGTACCAGAAACATGCAGAACAGAAAATATATTTTAACACTTTGAAAACTTTCTCACCATATGTATAAAAAACCCTGCATAGATTTGTTGTTTTCTTGTCTACTTGTTGGATTTAAACAATGTTGTAAGGCATTCAGATAACATTGTGATTGTAGTTTTAAATAGGTTAGGTACAGTGCTTATATTGATTTTTTTTTCACCTCCTTCTATTACGCATAATAAAATAGGACTGACAACATTCCTTATTAAAAAAAAAAAAAGCTAAAAAAACCAAACCTGTTACCCATGCTTGTTTATTTAGACAGAGAACGAAACTTTATTCAGGTCTGGAGACTTTTTCTAATGCTGATCTAAGCCCTAAACGTTCCAATACTAACCACCTGCAGAATGCACCCACTCTGGTCACAAAGTTAGGTCTGCTGTGACACCAGGGCACCACCACCACGAGTGCCGTGATTCCTTTCCCTGGAGCATCTCTGAATTCCAGCACATGGAAGCGTGTTGGGGTTGGAATAGAGGGATAGAGGACAAAGCTAGAGATTTGGATACAGGTTTTCTGAGTGAAGGTTTCTTAGCTCTGCCTTCTTGCCTTTTGAGTTAAAACAGAATGCTTTTTAACTTACTTTTCAAAGTCACCCTGTGTCTACTGCAGAGATAGAAGAGACCACTGTAAATTGTGTTTTACAAGTACAGGCAAGACAAATATCGAAGTGGTGTCCCTGTAGTCACCTTTCCCTGTTCCTTAAGTATTAAACCTTTTTCTCTACTAACACACTCTTTGCCATTTAAAAGGATACAGAAACAGCTGTAGACTGGGCAGAGGAGAGGTTAGGAGAGGATGCGGCGCTGGTAATTACAGTCATTAGCTTAGAGGAGCTCAGGTGGACACTGTGTGTCTTGGGGTGCCAGGAGCACATGGAGAGCTTGCTTCAACCAAAGGTCAGGCTGCAGGTGTGTGCACAGGGCTCAGAACGCCATGTGAGCTCAGAATGACAATTTGTGTGCCCATGAAAAAACTCTGCAGAGTAGCCATTATGATTATCAATTAGTATTATGATGTTGAACATCTTCCTGTCCATTCAGATAAAGACAGTATTTTACTTCCCGGCGTGAGCCTGCAGAGGTTAACACCACCCAGGATAGGAATGGGCCAGGTCAGTAGACCTTCTCAAATAGCAAGAGAAGGTGCTGGCTGGTGGAAACAGTCCTATATTCCAGCTACACCTTGAGAGAGCCACAGCTTGTTGAAAAGATGCACAACTTGTTGAAACCAGGGAGGACGAGATGGCTCCCTGACAGCAGATCTCCTGGGCAGGACATTGATTTCTGTTGGATCTCTCGCCTGAGACGTTGCTGCAAGTAGGACCATGGAGGAGAAAACATGAGACCCTGGAAAGGCAAGAGGCAGGCCAGCAAGATACAAACCATCTGTTAAGGGGATGCCGATAGAAAGGAGAACCTGCCAAGAAGGCTTTAAAGTCAGAAGTTGCTTTTTTGGCCAAGGCAGTGGCTGGAGGAACACTCTGAGGCTCAACCTGTGGGTATGGTTAGGATCCATATCTCTAACACTTTTTGAAAACCTGGATCCTGCTAAGAGTCCTAAGAGCCCAACTTGTGGATATAATTAAATCCTCAGTGAAGCTCTGTACCTCTAGCAAATTTGGGGGTTGTTTTTTTTTTTTTTTTTAAATTTTTTCCACATTGTAGATGCTGACTTTTTGCATTTAGAAGAGCTGTGGTTTTGTTTTCCATGAAGTCCTGCTGCTGTTCTGCCACCAAAATACCTCCTCAGCCTGAGCCGGGCTGCTGAAGGAGTGGTGGCTGCACAGATGCCTCCTGGGGCTCCTGTGAACTTCAAGGGGCATTCACAGGCAGAGGGCTATGGATGTGAAAGCACAGCTATTTCTTAGCCTGGATGGTAGGGAGAGAGCGTGGTTGTGTTCTTGGCTCCATGAACAAGGCTTGCAACGTGCCTCCCTGTCCCCCAGAGGCAAGAGGTAGAATCGTAGAACGATGGAATCAGCATGGTTTGGGTTGGAAGGGGCACTAGACATGGCCAAGTTCCAACCCCCCTGCCACAGGCAAGGACACAAAGATGACTCAAGCTGTCTGTAGGCTTCAGCTCTCCAGGTAGAAAAACCACTCACTCACCAGGAAATGTGTAATGTTTTGCATAACAAAAATGACTGGAAAAGTCATCGTCAAAATATTGTCAAAAGACGACAATATTACGGATTGCAAGAAATAATGTGCACAGGCCTTGATGAGCACACTGTTTTTCCTGAAAAAAAGGGATGAAAGGGATAAAAACGATGCTTGGATGAGACTCGGACAAAAGCTTAGAAGCCACACAAAGTTGTGAGGGTGGTCAGGCCAAGAGGTATAGTCATTGTGAGGGCAAAGCTATCATCCAGGAGAAGGTGTGTCATCTGAACACTCCCACAGTAGACCTGGAAGGAAACCTAAGAGCCTGCAAAGTTCAATTTGATGGCAAATTTTGGTTTTCATGGCAAATAAACATTTTCAGGTGGGCAAGCCACCAGCTGTTGCTGCCGCAGAGGCTAAGTTACTGTGTAAATGCAGATAAAAAATAGAAATGGGAGCTCAAGGTGTATTAGTGAGGAATTTATTACAAGGGTGGGAATGGATTCATGACACAGCCAAAGTGTTTCCGGATTTCCAGCTGCCAATAACCAGGAGAAATGAACCGAACCTGGAAATGCTCCAGCAGGCTGCTTCTGGGATGGTCGGAAGGCTGGAGAAGCTAAAAGGAAGGCAAACAGTGGTGGAGGTCCTGCTGGAAGGCTCCTACTCTTAAGGAGCAACGACATGGCTGTGGTTTTAAGCTCTAGCAGTTGCATCACGTCGTATCGTGGTGGGAAGTCCCAGAACGACAGTGAAAGTCCTTATGACTTTAAGTTATCAATTCAGCAAAGGGAATAAACAGTGTAGTTGTCTTTGGTAGCAGGAGAATGGCAGGAATTTTAGTCCTGGGTTTCTTAAGCTACAGTGGGTGGGGTGGGAATTGCACCTAATTATTCCCTACCTATGGGGTAGGGAAACAAGTAACGCAGAGGCTTGGCAGAGGTCGGACGCAAAGATCTGCAGCAGACCCGAGCAGTGAAATCCATGTTCCCCTTCCTTCACAGGCTTCTTTTTTTGTTTGTTTGGGGTTTTTTTTGGTGACTTTTCTAACCAGGTTTTGATTCTAAAGGCAGTATAATCCCAGGCTGCTCTCCTCGGGGTTAAAACAAAATCTTGGTCTCACCCATGCACCACATCTTTCTCAACATATATTTTAAATAAGCTTATACAAAGGCGGGGAGCGGGGAGAAAGGGGGACACAGGATGGGGAGCAGCAGAGGTTGCTGACAGTGCTGTCTGCTTGCTGAATGAAAGACCCCTTTGATCGTGAAAGCCATGGGAGTTCTTCCACTGCAGCTTGCTCTTCTCAAACCAAGGCAGCTCCTAGAGACCACAGATCCCGGCGGTGGACAGTATATGGCAGGGTAGCAGTGACCTCTCCTGGTACAGGTTCCATATGGAGCTCCAGGTGACCTGGGAACCCCACAGCCACAGGGGTGACGCTGAGCCTGCAGCACCCACAGCGTGAGGAGGCTGAGAGGTGCAAGGCCCAGGCTGGAGCTCGTGTCCCATGTCTCTCAAAAGTGTGTTTAGATAGGAACATGTGCTCTGGTAACCAAACTGGTAGACTTCTGTGGATTTCAAACTCCGCTGTGGCATTTTGAAAAGTTTGAAAGTACAGTTTGAAAACTGCAGAGGGCCTGAAATGTGAACTGTTCCCCTTTGCTTTTAGGGGAAAATGGAGATGTTTCCCTTGCAGCAAGCCAGTTTTCTCATGCTTTCAGGGAGAACAAATAGAATTCTAAAACAAGCGCAGCATCGTTGTTCGTGCTACCAAACCAATTACACCCGTCTGGGTCTTGCAGAGCCCATCTCTGTTAGGTATCACTGTGTCGTGGTTTCAGCCAAATTTACCAAAAATAGGCTGACAGATGGCCCTTCCTCCCCCCCCAAAAAGAAGGGAGAGGAAGAGGATAAGGAGATTTATGAGTTTAGAATTAACTCAACTACTTTAATAAAGTATTAGTACTGAAATTACAGTAAAAAGAAAATAGTGAAATAGATATTATATATACCAAACCATATGAAGCTCCCAGGATGATGATCACGTCACCAGCAGGCATCAGGAAAAGTCCCAGACTGGACTCAGTGACCAACAGGAGCTGGATTCTAGATCTGGAGTCAGGAATGCTCAGATCAGGGTCAAAGGCAGACAAACAGACAAGGTCCTTCTTGGACATTGGCCATTGAAGGATGAGAGTTGACACTTTGATCCCTCAGCTTTTACACTGAACATGATGGGGATGGGATGGAATACCCCAGTTCGTCAGTTTGGGGTCCCCTGTCCTGTCCGCTCCTCCCCACAGGTGTGACCCCTCGACGCTTTTCTGCTTCCGACCCTCCAATGGGGCAAATAACGCAATTCCCTGCCCTTGGTTGTTCCAGCAATGAGTGTAAGCAAGGGCCTCTCTGCACCATCCCTGGGTGTGATCAGGTGTGATCACCCTGAGAGTGAACAGTTTTCTGAACAATGTTCTGTTAATGTCAGAGTTTAGTGAGTTAGAAGAGGCCCAGATAAAAAAGTAAAGTTACTGAACAGAAAATTGATTGTGCTTTACCTCAAACCAGGACACACTGTAAGAGGATCTGAAGCGTTTTGGAGCGAAGCTCTGCCTGCTTGCACTGTGCCATTGCTGGCAGAGGCCAGTGGGAGACGCTTCGAGGAAAAAGGCATGATCAGAAAAAGTGACGTTTTGATCTTTTCTCTCCTGTGTCCTCTCCATGACGGCTGCCTCGCTCCCTCCCCTGTGGGCGTGCTTTCCAGACTGACATTTTCAAAGGCAGAGTAAGAAGGACAGAAAACCATCAGAAAAGGATATTGCTATGAAAGGCAATTGTTGTGCCAGAGAGAAAAATGCAGGGAGAATGATGGGAGGAAAAGTACACGGGTATTGATTTGAAAATGGAAAATCAATCTGTGTTAACTTTGTAGTTGGGAGGAATTTGATTTTATACCAATGAATTTCTAACAATCAGGCAGTGATATCTCCACTCTGTGTTTATCAGTTTAATAGTTACATATAATATAAATCATATGCTAATGTAGTTTTTGATAATTTGGCTCAAATGTGTGTGCTCTTTGTTTGGCAGGAGTTTTCAATTGGACTCTCTGATTAGAGGTGTTTTTTTAAAAAGCTACTTCAATCCTTCAGGATTTTTTTAAAGACAGACCTTTTAGCCTGTGTTAGCACAAGTAGGATACAATTTCAGTCACTCTCAAGTCCTTGAAAACTGTTAGGAACAGCTGTTTGTACTTGTAAAGCCAAACATTAGAGCTTAAAATGATAGGCAATGGGGACACAAAAAGATTTTTCAAGATGCCTGAAGTGACATAAGCATACCACTGAAGAGAAATGATTTCTAAAGATAAGGGAAGAACTTAGGACATCCAGCATCACTTACTGTCACTCTTCAGCGGAAGATGGCTCCTGAAGAAGAGATTCCAAATGTGAAAGATAAGGAAAAAATGGGCGTCTAGTCATGGAATCACAGAATCAATCATGAAATTGTCAGAGTTGGAAGGGACCTGTAGAGATCCTCTAATCCAACTCCTCTGCTAAAGCAGGATTGCCCAGAGCATATCACTCAGGGCTGCATCCAGGCCGTCTTAAAAATCTCCAGAGAAGGGGACTCCACACCCTCCCTGGGCAGACTCTGCCAGGGATCTACCACCCTCACCCCAAAGCTTTTCCACATATTCAAATGGAACTTCCTATGTTCCAGCTTGTGCCCATTGCTGGAAACCAATGAAAAGAGTCCACTCCATCCTCCTTCAGCCCACCCTTCAGGTACTTGTAAACACAGATGAGGTCTCCCCTCAGCTTTCTCTTCTCCAGGCTGAAGAGTCCCAGCTCTCTCAGCCTTTCCTCATCAGGGAGATGCTCCAATCCCTGCATCGTCTTTGCTGCCCTACACTGGGCTCTCTCCAGTAGTTCCTGGTCTCTCTTCAACTGGGGAGCTCAGAACTGGATGCAGTATTCCAGTTGTGGCCTCACCAGTGCAGAGTAAAGGGGGAGAATGACCTCCCTCAACCTACAGGCCACACTCTTCCCTATGCATCCCGGGATTCCATTGGCCCTCTCCATGGCAAAGGCACAAGGTCTACAAAGGGCACAAGTCTACAAAATCCTTTTGAGCTTGAGAGAATACTGGGTACTAGTTAACATGTAATTACACAGAGAAAAGTGTTTACTTTTACTTTTAGGACAGAGTTTTATAACTGTATATAGTAAAAGGTGCATTTTTCAGATACGAGTACTTTGATTGACTCACAATAGTCAGTCCAAGGCACCATTGCCAGCATCAGGGCTAACCTTAGAGGGAAATAATATTTGCCAAAGAGGAAGTAAATAAATTTACAGAAACCCAACCCATCTTCTCTTGCCCTGCCCCAGCTGACTCTAGGGACAGCTTTGGTCTTAAAAAGGCCATGGCCATGGTATCAGGGATTGCTCCAGCCTGCTGGGCATGGTCCTGGGGCTGCCAAGGCTGGCCCTGGGGTTGCCATTTTTGTGCTCTAAGCCCAAAGTGACAGAAGGGATGGCAGATCAGTGTCTTAAGAGGGACAAGCAGGATAACTGAGGCTGGTGTCACCAAGACAGTGCAGGAGCAAACCCCCCTGCTTGGATGAGCCCCATCCAAGAGCTGTCATCTTGTGCTGATGGCCACCAGACCTCAAACCCTCCCTGATGTGATTCGACCAGTGGTTTTGCGCTGTATGAAGGAGCCAGGACTTTGCTGTTAGTCTACCCCAATTCTAAAAATGGCCGAAGTAGCACAAATATAACCCCTGTTATATTTGTGGCAAATGGTAATACACATGGTCCAACAAATTGTCAGGCTTACTCAGACAAATGAGGTCCCAGAGAGCAAGTCTGCTTTCTGTTAAATCATCATAGCTTTTTAAAATGGGCGCAGGTCAAAAACTATGGTCCCTGCACAAAGCACATTCAGGTACTTTGCTGCATTCATGCCTTGGGGTGTCCAATTTCCCTCCATGCTGCATCTGTCTCCTCCAAACCACCCTCTGCTATTGCTAAGCTTCACTTTACTTCTGTGCAAGATGTTAATCCACCAAAATTAATGCAGTATTTTATTTTCCTTTGTTTTTCTTACCTTCTTACAAGAGTCCTGTGTTATCTGTACCTGGAAATCCAAGACTGCCTCTTGTTGTCTTCTGTCATTTCCTCATGGCAGTAACACATCTTTGGATCTTGGCCCATATACATTCTGTGTGATAGCCAGAGTGTAAATGCCTCTAGCTGATCTCACACTATGGAAATAACCCTTTTTTGGCTGTAAATTCTCAACTTGGGCTCCACTGATGGTGAGCAAAGAGCTCAAAATGGAAAGGAGTAATTTCTGTGTAACACAAAACATCCGCATGTCTCCTATATCTGTCTTAGCATTTAACTGCTGCTTTCTCCTCACTTTTTATAACTGATGTTTTTGAGACCTCTCTGTCTTCAGATACAACAATGGTAATATCCCACCCTGACCCCGCATGATTAAATGTCTTAAAAAAACCCAACAGATTTCAACTTATGTCAACAGCTAAACAGCTATCCCTCCATCTCATCCAAGAAGTATTATTTCTTTAGTCAATGCTCTCCAGCTTTTGAAATTTAATAAATACTTACAGATTTTTTTTTTGAAATTTATGTATTGTGTATCATGACAAGAAAATATTTCTCCTGGAATAAGGAGAAATTACAAATATTAAGTAGCCTGAATCTCACTTTATTAGTATGAATCTTTGTCTGAAATAATTTTCTCATATGTTTTAAGGACAGATAAATCAGAGAAAATGGAATGTTGCATTCTCAAAACTGGAGAAATCAAGCTCACCTTTTACCAGTTATACTGCCTTACTCCAAACCACAGACTCTTTAGATGGAATTTATGCCATGACCAGTTTTGTGGCGTATGGTGTAGGTAATGGTTAACTCAAAAACTGGTTGCCTTTCTGCAGTATTTCATCCATTCACCCAATCACTTCTATGTTTCTGTGCAGGCTGAGTACAGGAGAAACTCAGCAAGGATTCCCAGGAAGGAGTGTGAATGTACTGTTGCAAGTGCTAGACCATTAGCAGAGTTTTCCAGGATTTGTTCTCAGATACTGCAAATCTCGTGTGATATCAGATTCCAGGATAATATAAAGGCACAGAGGAGTGCTGAGGGACTGATGTAAAATCATTGCTGGAAGTATTACTGGGACTGTTTAGTGTGAGGAAGAGGAGGCTGAGGGGAGACCTCATTGCTCTCTACAACTACTTGAAAGGACACTGTAGAGAGGTTGGTGCTGGTCTCTTCTCACAGGTGATTAGTGATAGAACGAGAGGGAATGGCTTCAAGCTGCAACAGGGTTAGTGTAGGCTGAACATTAGGAAAGAATTTTTCACAGAAAGAGTGGTCAGAGCCTGGAACGGGCAGCCCAGGGAGGGGGTTGAGTCCACATCCCTGGATGTGTTGAAGAGTCATTTAGATGTGGTGTTGGGAGATTCGGTGTAGGGGAGAACTTTGTAGAGTAGGGCTGATGGTTGTACTCGATGATCCCGAGGGTCTCTTCCAACCTGAATGATTCTATGATTCTGTGATTACAGAAAGCAAGGCACATGAGGAATCCTTTGCTGTGATTTACTGCAATCTTGTTTTGTTGGAGGTAAATAAACCT
This sequence comes from Nycticryphes semicollaris, assembly GCA_013400055.1. Taxonomy (NCBI): domain Eukaryota; kingdom Metazoa; phylum Chordata; class Aves; order Charadriiformes; family Rostratulidae; genus Nycticryphes; species Nycticryphes semicollaris. The sequence goes on along the minus strand of VXBJ01001400.1, from coordinate 108,189 downwards.
ATTTGATATTTGGGCCAGAATATACATGAACAAACTAGGATTTAATTGAACAGCTGAAGAGAGGAATGGATCTTCCCAAATCAAGGGATTGGTACCCAGTTTGATTTGGATGTTAAATAACCAGTTTCATAACAACTCCCAGCTGTTTTTGGCAAGTACAACTTGAGTCTAACCAACTGGCACAGCTCGCTGCGTGAAAAGCTTTGGGGTCACCTTTGGGAGATACTCTAATGCTCATTAGCCTTGGAACACTATGTAACCAGGGTCTACTGCAAACCCGTGCATCTCTTACCCCCTACCCCAGTACTGACATTTTGGGGCAAGGGTGACTAGATGTNCAGGAGGATCTCTCACGTGTAGTCAGGAGTCTATGGGGAAAAATATTTGCCCCCAAAGTGTAAATTCAGCAAGGACTGATCATATAAGCTAACATAGTACATGGAGATGTAAGCATAAGGAGGCATTTTATTCAGTCTTCCCTCATCAATGGGGGAAAGCATAGATTTTAGCACAAACATTACAAAATATATTTTTATATATGTGTGGCATGACTGGATAAGGAAGAGCAAGAGGCCAGAGAGGTTTTATGAAAAAAAAAAAAATCACTGTCTGGGGATAAGTTTTGGTGGACATCAGTAAGACTCCTTCCAAGATCAGCCTTTCCACATCCAAGAGTGAGATAAGGTCCGAGAAATATTGGTCTACATGGATTTTATTGAAGTTTATGATTTCATCAATTTCACACATACGCAAAAATTAAAACCATGTAGTTATACCCAAGGGCAAAACATCTCTGGATGAAATATCCAGCAGGATGGCAATAGCAGAATGGAAATCTTTGCATTTTAAGGGACTGTATCTCTCTCTCATACTCTTCCTGCAGCAGACATATGGTTGCCTAATTTGTGAGACAGAGTCAGTCAAGAAGCTAGAAATGAAAGAACTTTACTTGCTTTTCTGTATTATTTATTTAAAAGTAAAAATTTTTACTTAAAGTTCCAAAGTTGTAGGGGAAAGCTAGGAAAAAAAAAGGGAAAAAAATGGGTATTTTTTTTCCTCGAAATCTCACAGGGAGAAAAATAACCTGAACAGAGGAGGTACTTGATATTGTTAGGGAGAATTCAT
>VXBJ01001400.1:69652-98808 GCA_013400055.1 Nycticryphes semicollaris | reverse complement strand
TGTTTTTTATGTCTTTTTGCTTCATCTATGGGTTAACTCAAAATAGACCAACAGCTATACAAGCTGTTGTGCTACTATAGCAAATGAAATAGACCCATCTTACATATGTTATCCAAAGGAGAATATAATCTACTCCTGTCACAGGACAGACATTTGAGATCTGGGTCCTCTCTTTGCAGATCTCATCTAGATTTCAACCCGACTCTCTTTTTTGAGTAAGGCACGCTTAGGGTCGTTTGAAGTGTGAGGACTGCAATTTGCCAGGGAAGATTACTTAAAATTGTGTTTTCAGACACTTGGTGGAAGTTGCTATAGAAATGCAAGCTCTTGCTGCAATTACCCACACACGGGGAAAATTCAAAGGAGACCAAAGCTGCACTAGATGCCTCAGATAAATCATATACATTTTCTGTATGGAGAGACCTGTCTGACTCAATTTTAACTGTTCATCTTGTCTTTTCATTAATATTCTCAGTTTTCACACCACATTAGGTACTGAATAGAACAGTGAGAATTTGAGTTTGTACATCAGTCTTGATAACTCTTTCCTCACTGTATCCGTAGCTTTATTAATTAAACTACAAGCCTTACATTTTCTGAAAATTATGTAGGATTCTACAAATCATATTTACAACCCTTTTATTATTTAATCTTTGAAGACTCTTTGGGGCAGAGGGTAAACTCTATCTTTTTTTTCACTTAAAATCACTCCAGTTGCCCAGTGGTGGTGTGAGAGTTGTCCTGAAGTTCATTTGCAGAGTTTGGCTGCTTTAAGTACTGAATAATTGTTTTAAATATTTCGTTCATGCCTGGGATCTAGACCCCAAAACTTTACAATCATAGATTTTGTTATTCTAACCATCAACAGAAAAAAAAAAGGTGCTGTCTTGATAGCTGCCATTATATGTTAATTTTTGAGAAAGGAATTTATCTGTAGTAGGAAGAATTTGATCCAAACAACATGTATTTGCTGGTAAAAGTGTGCTACCTTGAAAAGATAAGGAAAAAATGCCCCATGGTGTAGGCTCAGCAAGTCCTCTCTATTTGGAGGCTTCTGAAATCTTTCAAGTGGCTTCCTCCAGTGAGATAAAGCCTCCTCATTTTCTTTTTCAAGCCTCTGCAGCAGCCTATCCATATCTTTCCTTGCCACCCTCCCCACCCTGGGTCTGTGAATCAGTATATGAAAAATGCAAGTTTACAATATTTGTGGATGCAGTGGAATAACTCCATGCAAGGGAAAAAAAAAAAAAAAATCCCAAACAAACCAAAACCAACCCAGGTATTCTAGACTGGTCTGTGTTATGGGTCTCTGACAATGCGATATGGTAGTAAAGACTGAGATGCTGTGGTACAGACGTGCTTGTGAATATAATGCTTGAAGTCTGTGAAGCTCAGGGGAGATGCTTAAGGCAGATTTTCCTGCTACATGGATTTGTAAACAGGGCTGCACAGGGTAGAAGTAGGAAAGTGAGTGCTTGCTCCTGCTCCTACTGCTGAACACAGGTCTAGTGTCCAAAAACCAGAGCTGGAGAATGATGAAGAGTGAAGCAAACACTTTTTATCTTCTGTACCATTACAATGGAAGTGAACAGGAACTTATGAATTTTCTATGGCTTGGTAATATCAAGACAAAGATGGATGGAAGTGTACACTTCTGGAAGTGTAGTAATGAGCAGGACTACGAGGTACCTGGTGAAACTTGGAAGTCCTATGGTAGCAGAAGATTAGTTTCCACCTGGGCTTGCTCCACACTCATCTCCCAAGACTCACTGTGGCATGTGGCAATCAGCAGGGATTGCAGGATACCATCTGTCCCTTCTTTGAAAACCTGTTTCAGCGCACCAAATTCAGCACCCAGGCCCTGGTCTTTGGTGGCATTGAGTCCTGCCAATAAATTTTTTTAAAGGTTTTCAGTTTTGGTTGCAGAATACTTCTGAACCTCCATCCCAGCTAAAAGGCAGATCAGATAATGTCATGGGGTCATAAATGATGTAGAAAATGGTGACTGGGATAGCTAAAACCTTAAATTATCATGACTTTTTACACTTGGTTTCCTGGGGGAAGACGGAGGTGTTGCCTTGTAAAAAGTACGGTTTAACTACTAAAACAGAAATATGGAATGAAAGAAAGAAAAACAGAAGTCTTAGCATTCAAAGAAATGTCAAAGTCAAAATATTTCCACTCAGTAAAACTTGTGTTTCTAGACCTTATGTGACAGTAGTGCAGTATCCTATTAAAAGTGTGGGACTGTCATACTTTCATTTACTTGGAATCACAGAAGAGCTGAGCTTGGAATGCACCTCTGGAGATCACACGACAAACCTAGTTGCTCAAAGATGGGTCAGCCAGAATAAACTGCCCCAGGTATGGAGACTCTATAACTCTCTGGACATCCCATTCCACAGTTTGACCACCTTCATAATAAAAAAAAAATATTTTCTTGTGTTCAGATGGGTTTGTGCCCATTGCTTCTTGTGTTACTGGGCATCACTGAGAGGAGCCTGGCTGTTTTCTTTAGTTCTTCCCATCAGGTATTTAACTGGTGGATGAGGTCCTCCTGTGCTTCCTCTTCTCCAAGCAGAGCAGAGTCAGCTCTTTCAACCTCTGCATATATGACAGATGCCCTGGCCCTTTAGTCATCTGTGTGGGCTGCTGCTGGACTCCCTCTGGTATTTCCTTGTCTACAGTAATACATAGATATATTTATATGTGTGTATGCATATACAAAGAGTTTGTGTGTGTACACATCATTAAACAAAAATGTTTATTGCAAGTCATACGCTAAAGTCAATATCCTCCAGAGACTTGCTGGGATAATCGGTTTCTTTCTTCTTCACAGAGCACACAGAGCATGTATTCCTCACAGAGTCATCAGGGAGGCAATGTCGTACATACCATACATCCCTAATGCAGAGCGGGTACTGGCTGCAAGAAGAAACAAGTTCAAACTGAAGTGTATCCAGAATTTCAACTTGTTACCGCAGGACTGCAAAGGTCAGATGCAGATTAAGTAAGACTGGGAAGAATATTTGCTCCTACACAAATGCTTCAAGATCAGAGAGAAGGGTATTTTTACAATACTTAATATGGGCACGCGTTTTCAAATAGATTTACAGTGTCTCAGCAAGTGACAAGTGCAAGAACCAAAGTATGAAAGAACAACCTGCCGAGCCAACCAGCTGGCAGTAGTACTTGAGGTTGCAGGATTATGTGACCAAACGTTATTTGATGAATAACAAAGGTTATTCATAAATGAATCATGATGTCATACAAAAGAGCCAGGCAGCAATGCCTTTTGCCTGAGTACCCTGCAAACAGGTTTATCTGTCACATAATGCCAGCCTTTTAATCAAATAAATAATTCACAGCCCATGGTCAATGATACTCATGCCTGGGAATTGGATACTGGACGGAGTGAAATAAGGCTGTCAGCATGAAAGGGCAGGATTAGAGTCCAGGATGGATGAAACACATTTCCATTTGGTTTATTATCAAGTGCTCTTTTTTGCAAGTTTTAATTTTCTAAAGCTATATTTCAGTAACTGCCTTCTTCCACAATGAGCCAAGACTTTGGGTGTTTTGAGTAGCCTGGAAATTACCCTTTTATTAGTTAATTTAGTGACATTTCAAATGGGGTTGATTCATGTAGTCATAAAGCAATGAAACAACCCCTATACAACCATCTTTCAAAGGTTATTTTAACATGACCTTAGGATTAACGGTCTATCTAGCTGCTAATGACTCTCTGCTCTTATTCCTCTCCCAGATGCTGGTTTTAGTCCTCATTCCAGAAAAGTCTGTTCCCAGCAGCAGCGCTCTTCCTGCGGGACCCAGGGGTTAGCGCCTTCCCTCCCTGTACAAAACTTTCCGCAAAGCCATTGGCAACGGAGCTGCGATGCAGTGGCCCTGGGCTCGTGTACCAAAGGCAAACGCCAACCAGTTGGGGGTTATTTTCTCTTGTGCTGGCAACACAAATCTGGCCTCAAAACAAGTCTGGTCACGGTGTGATGGACCATTGCTGAGTTAGGAGAGAAACGGCCTTTTCATAAGCTGTTGACAGCTGGCCAGTACTCTGACTTGTTTTGCATGTTTATGTTTGTGCCCAGGCGGCTGCATTCATGTGGGATCACTTGAGGATCAGGTTGTAACTCTATCACGCAGCAAATGCAACTCCCATTGTGAATAATGACTTGGTTGTGCTTTGTTTTTTCCATCTTGTCTGAAGAAATAAAAGGCATCTGGTCTTTTTTTTTTTTTTTTTTCTCTTTAGATCTCAAATTAAAATAAAAAAAAAATCCCCCGAAGTTCTTGTTCATTTGGTTAACTGTCTCACTGTGTGATTGAAACCATATTTGAGCTTGGATGCAGCTCACTGTTGACCAGCAATAAAAAAAATTCCCAATATTAAAACCAAAATAATGATTTTCTCTTCTCTATTCTCCAGAATTATGCTTCAATTTTTTTCTTGACTTTGGATTATTGATAATTTTTTTAAGATATTTTGTTATTTGGAGGGCATATTTTTACTTTTAAGTTCTCTTTTTGTCTTCTTTTTTGCATACCCATGGTCTTGCCTTAGACTCTTCTTAAAACCTTGATACTGACATTTTTGTTACTAGAGCAGTAAACTCGCCAAGCTGGAAACAAACCCTAATTTTAGAAATAGTGCAATATTTTACCCAAATAAAGTGGCATGCAGGCAGCTTAGAGCAAAAATTATCCACAGTGGTATCTGCACAGTTTCTTCTGTCAGTGATACAGTTCTCTACTGCTTTCACATGGGTTCTTATTTCTTCAAAAAACATAGGTCTCCAGAGTCACTCTGCAAAACAACCACAGTACTTGTATATAACTCAAAGTATTTCCATGGAAGGTGGTAGTTTAGTCTACTTGTTTTTTCAGCAGGAAACTAAGCAGAGATCCCCTAGAGACCTGCCTGAAGACCCAAGCATGTTCTAACCTGAGGGCCCTGGTACCTCACACATAGGGAGGAGCAACAGAGCTAAACGTATGTCTGGTTGTACCATATTAGAGATAACTTGTAAGGACTACGGCAGTTGTAGCAAGTTACATTAAACATGCAAAAAGGACATTGAGCGGTTGTTTTCAATGTTTATTTTAGGCCAGTCCTCTATCTCTTCCCATAAACAGACTTTAAGGTCTGTGGAAGATTTCCAAGTGTGCAGTACGAGGATTGTTTTGGGGAGCCAATAAAGTCGAAATATTGAGTGGCACAAGACCGTCAGGCCGTGCTGTGTGTGGTTAGGGCCAGCCTCGGGATCAAAGGCAGGCTTGATGAATAAATGTTCTTCCCTGAATGCTGGGCCTGCCATGAGAGTTGACTTTTTGCTGTTTTAACTTGCAAGGGCGAGAAAGTCGTGAGTCTGTGCGGCATTTCCAGAGTGCAGTGTCTCCACTGAAAACTTGTCAAACAGTGTCAAAGAGAGGGAAAGGTAAAGTTATTTGCCCATCTTACACAAAGGGGATGTCTTTAATGCAATCCAAGTCATCTTTCTATCTACTTTTCATTGAATGAATAATGAAACGGGTTGGTGTAGTGCTAAGGATCAAACCCAATATTTGGGCACGCCAAATACATCAGTCTTCAGAGGCAAAGGTTACTTTTGCTGGCTAAAATCTCCTCCAGAGTGAATTTTTTTATCTAAACTTTGTTTATTGTGAAAAATCTGGCACTTAACTTTATTGATTTTATTTTATTCAGAATAATTTGATTAATGCAAGCTTGGTTTCTTTTTCAGTTGTGGAGTTTGTGGGTAAAACAGGCAAACCTCACTTCAGTTCAGATAGTAAAATGTACCAACTTTATTTAAAACTGGGCATCAAATATAATGTACTAATTATTGTACAAGTACATGTAAAAGAAAACCCACATAATGAGGAGTAGTAAATGTTTCTTATGAAAAAGTGGTGGCAGGGGGTGACAGGAGGAAGAACCTGGCTGTGCTCTGGTGTGCTTCTCTCCCTGATGAGAGCCCTGAGCCTCCACAGACCCAGCATTTGGTCTCCCTGTTGAAAATAGCAGCTTTCACCATCGATTAGGAGAGATCTGCAGAGGATTTCAGTGCTTTCATTTCCAAGACCTCTTGGGGGTCTCCCTGGAAAATTCCAGCTGCCCTGGAAGGCAAATAGTGTGACCCCCTCGATATTAATTTGACCTCCCCCAGGACATTTCAATAAGGGCATATTTCTTCTCATTCTCCACGGATTTGTTTGCAGGATAGCTGCTCACTTGTGCACCGACGCTGGGAGGCAGTGGTCTCAAAGGCTTTTGCCACCACCACATGAAGTTACTAGTGCCTTACTCTTAGAGCCCCCACATTTAAACCAGCAAGCATCCCCTTGCCAAAAGGAGTCACTGGGTTGTAACAGACGTGTGTGCTGCTCTGGTTGTCCCCAGACCCTAGTGATCAGGGGACAATTCAGCGTCACGGCATGGCCACAGCAGAAGTGCTACAGACCAGGGGTATTTCAAGTCCTGTTTAACAGCAAGAAAAGTACAATTTGAAAGGGCAAGGGGAGGAATGGGCAGAAAAAGGTGATCCTTTTACTGCACTACATCACTATATTGCAGTGGAGGTGTATTTGTGGCAGGGTGTCTTGGAGGCCCAGCAGCAAAGGAGACTTGCAAGTCGTGTACAAAGTGCTAAACTGTGAGACAAGAATTCGGATAAGCCACTTTCATGACTTCTGTGACCACAGCTGTGAACTCCAGCTGAGATGCAGACAAAACTTGCCGATTTCTTGGCGAGAGACAGTAAGCAGCGGGTCTGTCTCTTCAAAAAGACGTCTGGCAGTTTATCTTGAGATGTCCAGTTGATGAGGCTAAGTCAACATTTAAGATGAAGGGGTTAGTGATCTCTCTTTTCTCTCCTCCACAGGCCTAATGTCCCCTCCTGTCTGATTTACGAGTTCCTGCTAGTTTCCAAATGGCCCCTGCTCTTCCCTCTGAAATCTGAGACCCAGAGGACCCTCCTGAAGTTTCTCTTTCTCACTCAAGGGGAAAAAAAATCAATTTTCAAGTTTTCTGATGGATGTTTTGTGCCTATCACCCTTCTAACATATCCCTATATATGTTAACAGAGGAGAGGGCCTATAGATTATTGTCTCATTTAGTAGGTATTCCTTGGGATAACTTACTATGTTGCTTTTCAGCCAGATAATTGGTTTTAAGTTTAATCTGTCATGAGTACTTGTGTGACTCCTACAACTATCGTGTCTGTGTGCCTAATAACAGTCTGGATGAGGCAAGGGAAAATGATTTCCATTTTACATGAGACACACACAGAGGATAGAGAAATGAATTGTATAAGATGACACAGGGGTTTTGTGCTGAATAAAATGCTTGAATACAACCTGTTCAAAAATGAGGCATCCTAACTGCCTACACTAGCCTCTTTTAGGCAGCTTAGGAGAGACCTCCTTGCAAGAGGGAAGAAGACTTACTGATCGAGTGGCAGGCAGNATTGGTTCTTATAAACTCTTCTATTATCTCGGTGCTGATTTAAGTACTCTACTGTGACCTAACATGGGAATCTCTGGCTGCTGTGGCACAGCAGAGCACCAGTGCTGTTTTTGACAGGAGGGAAACAGACACAGTGGCCGTGCTGTAGTATGTGCTGTGTTTGAGACATCCCTCACCTTCCCGATGAGGTCCTTTCCCTGAGTTTTGAAAGAAGTGTGTTAGCTCCCAACATTGGGCAGGACCAGGCAAGAAAATATCTTTTCAGTAAAAGCTATGTGATGTTGTGGAACTTTGTGAAAAGCCTTTTCGAATCTCTGGTCTTTCTCTTGGAGGAGGTGAGCCTCCTCAGGACCTAGAGGTGTTTCAAATCCACAGCCATAAAACACTGGGACTGTGTGACTTTTAGAAAGTCTGTGGGCACATACCATTGAATCTTCAGGATATTTGTGAGCAAACCAACAACCTTACTGGAGGCTCTGACTCTGCAATGACTTGTGACTCCTAAAGAGTTTAAGGGACATATCCAAAATACAGCTTGTTGTTGATCATCAAGACAAAATTAGGAGGTGTGGTGGAAAATTGATAGCTGGTGTCCCTTGTCTTCTGTGCTGCACATCAGTAACATTGGCTGGACTAGCTGGACACATCCATTCTAGTGCTTGTGTGTATGAAAAAAGAAGTGGGTGAAACCTGAAAGCATGACTGAAATTAGATTTCTTTAAAACAAATACCACATTCTACTTCAAAGGTCTTGAATTTAGTTTTCTTAAGCAAATTTATACAGTGTCTTTGTGAGCCTTGTCAGCAGTGCTGCTAACACAGCACGAAGCAATAACATTCAATAAAGAGATTTCACCCTTCCCAGGACAGTGGTTTCTTTATCTTCTAAATTCTTGGTGCTAGGCTGATCAAGAGGAGAATGACTTCCTTTTCTTATTTTGTCGTGCACTGCACTCAATACAAGATAAGCTACCTGCAGACACTTGTTCTGACTGTATGAGTAACAGAAATTTGGTGAATTTTCAAGGCTGTATCTTTTCTTTCACAAATGGGTAGTCTTTGCTATCTTTCTTTGATAGGTGTTGAATTCCTAAACGCTGCTACGTTTTTGAAGGTGGTGTATCTGAGCAGCTGGCACTTAAGAATTAAGAGTTCTGTGGTTTTTAACTAAAAGCTGTGAAAAATGCTGCATTATCTGCTTTCTCCCCTCATTTTCTTTGTTTTGACCCGCCTCTGAGATGACTTGCCACTGTCCTTTTTCATTAAATAATCCACCAAGCCAAAACATTATTCAGTCAAATGTAGGTGCCAATGAAAACCGAGTCACGTACATAAAGCAATGAATCATTTGAGGTTCAGCTGAGACCTTGGTGTTTAGTGCTTACAGCTGACATATATGACTGTCCAGCACAATGACACGCTTTGCTGTGGTTTGTGTTCAAGGGTGCTTACACTCTGTGTCAGAACAATAATATTTAGAAGACTGGCCGTGTTCTGTATAAGGTAAATCCAAACTAATATATGTTTTTGATGCGGTCTTCTTAACCCGAATCTGCTGCATGTACTTGGAGCCTTCACAAGTTTACACTGGAAGCACAGCTAGGTTAAAATGCAAGGAGGTGCGGCCTGCGAGGCTTTGGGGAACCAGCAAGGGGATGGCTCAGCCAGCAGCGCAGGCACTGGACCTGGATTTTTTAAGGCAAGTGAGCTTGAGGGTCCAGGCACTCAGGAAGGGAGGCAGGAGGCAGAGGATGCATCCTCAAAGTATGGTGGAGAGCTAAAGACCTACCAAGAAACCTGGAGGCACCTGTATCATCTTCTAAAAGAATCAGTTTGTGGGCTGCACGCGTCTGAGCAAGAAAACTCTGCTTTGCTGTGTTGAGTATGCCTTTAAGGGTGCTGTCATTAAGAAAACTGCTGACAAGTTATCCTGGATTGTTTAGCTTAGGTTTTGTTTTTGTTTTCCGTGCTCTGCCTGGAATTGGGAGCAGCCAGCCCGGCAGATGCATGTCAAAAGTGGTGCCAAAGCCCGGCTGTTCCATACAGCAAGATGTTGTGCAAGATGTGTCTGAGTGAGCACTGGGTGGTAGGTTCTTGGATCCCAAGGCACAGCACTTTGTGAGGGCATGGCTGAGTTTGCAGAGGCAGCAGGGTTTGCTTTATTTGCAGAATGCTCCATCAGAGTCGATGAGCCCTGCTTTTCTTCAGGCACCAGCCCTCCTAGGCATGAGGTTGTGCTGCTTCACAAGGACATTTCTTCACAAAGATACACCCGTTGGGCAGGAGAATATATCCTTGAATATCCCCAGGAAAATATTTGTCCCTGGGGTTGTTCCTGATTCCAGGTAAAACCAATTAAGTCAGACTTAAGGACAAGCCTGTGACAAATGGACATTGTAAAAGTAGCTGCCAGGGTACATCAGCCACGCTCGCTGTGCTGTGAAATGCACTCTGCTGTCCCCTTCCCTCCTCCCTCTTTTCTTTGGCACAGGCCTGGAGATTGCTCAACCTCCATGCAGGCTGGAGCACAAACCTCTGCACGAGCACTCTCCAGTAAGGTAATGAGAAAAAATCATCTGCAGCCAGGATAAATAAAAATGTATATGCTCTCTCCTCAGTCTTTTCAAGAGCATGCAAGAATCAGGATAAGAAATCTGGGGATGATATCGACCAGATGAGTTTGTAGTAACCATATATTTAATGAATTGAAGAAGTTACGGGAATCCATTCTGAGTCCTGTGACAAATTCCTAAAATGGGAAGGAGGGCAGTGAGAAATTTTGTGTTTGGTATGTCCAATTATTCTTGAAAACAGGAATTTTATATATTTTTTTTTAAATAAAACAGGCTGACATGTGAGCCTTCACCCCCATCCAAACCTGGTCTCTTATTTCCCTTTCAGACTGTGCGAACTCAGTTTCTCTGTACAGCAGGACAAATGCTGCAGCTAGAAAAGCCATTGCAACGAAATACCAAATACCATGGCAACACAAATTCAGCAAATTCAGGCTTTTATTTTGGTACTTTTATGACGGTAATGGACAGTTTTCCCCTGGATGTACTCATTGCAGACCTTACTTGTCATCGAGGCCCTTTCTTACAGAATCATAGAATTGTCTAGGTTGGAAAGGATCTTTGAGATCATCTAGTCCAACCATCAACCTAACTCTGATAAAAAAAAAACCAAACCCAAACCATCATTAAACCATGTCACTGAGCGCTATGTCAACCTATCTCTTAAATACCTCCAGGGATGGTGCCTCAACCACTTCCCTGGGCAGCCCATTCCAATACTTAATAACTCTTTTTATGTAAAAATTTTTCCTGATATCCAATCTGAACCTCCTCTGGTGCAACTTGGGACCATTTCCTCTTATCTTATTGTCTGTGACTTTGGAGAAGAGACTGACCCCCACCTCTCTACACCCTCCTTTTGGGGAGTTGTAGAGAGCAATAAGGTCTCCCCTCAGCCTCCTCTTCTCCAGGCTGAACAACCCTAGCTCCCTCAGCCTCTCCTCATAGGACTTACTCTCCAGAGCCCTCACCAGCTTCATTGCCCTTCTTCTGGCCCAATCCTGACATGTTTCCACTGTATTTCCATTGCCTTTGTGGACACCTGACTTGGTTGGAAAGCCCTGGTGCTGGTCAGAAAGATGGCAGCTGAGAAATGCCATTAGGGCTATGAAGCTTTTTTCAATTCAGAAGGGACAATTTCCATTATCTTCCATGTGGAACTTGGACTACACGAAACCGTAAAATTCATCTAGCGACTTCCAGCTCTATACACATTATTTGTTAAGTGCTATTTGTTAAGAAGTCATCTGGTCTTGATTTAAAGGCTAGGAAATTAATTTAAACTGATGGAGAATTTCCACAAATGACAAATCCCATCAAAATGATTGGACTAAATCTGATTAAAACAATACTTTAGAATTTGTTTGGCATAATATTTATTCTTTTGGGGAGCAAGGGAAGAATGAACAGACTCCTTTTTGAAATTTTGCCTTGAAACTATGGTTTTGTGCTGCCAAATTTTCATTATAATTACTTTTTACATTAGAAGTCAGTCACTAATTCAATATAAACTTATTGTAACAGGGGTTTCAAATATGTTCAAAGTGAGGTTGTTAAATACTGATCTAAAATCATTATGAGCATGAACTGACATAAAGTTACAGCTGTGTGAGTTCAAAAATAAATTAGGCCAATAAATGAAGTGTGGGAATTACATGGCACGTTCTAACTAAGTTTTCATTCATTCTTTTCTATTCATTAGTCTCAGTGCACATGTCTCTCCCTCTGACTAAGTGCAGAGTGGTCTGGCAGCATGCAGAGACCAGAGCAGCAGATATTGGGAGTCTGCTGTCCTTCAGGAAAGTCACAGGATTATATCATGTCTCTGTCCAATAGACAGTCCAAGCCCGACAAGACAACGTGTCTCAGCAAATTTGCATTTCAGCAACAATTCTGAATGGCGGTAATTCAAAAGCCATCCTGAGCAATGCATTGACCAGGGTAAAAAGGGTATCAGCAAACGCAGGGCTTCAAAGTTACCCTGGCAGGTGGCAGAAGTCATTTATCTATTTGGTGTTGTATGGTAGTCACAGATATCAGCCTTTTCTTTCCAAATTCCCATTCCATAAATAACTGAGGAGCAACAAAATCAATTTTGAGCCCACTTTGGAGGGTTTCATAATGCTGAGCTCCACAGTGACCTTGCTTCGAAGGACTCGTGTTTAGCCAGTGAGGACTTCTATAACCTCATTATTTTTGCTGCTCATCTGGTTGGGTGCCATAGTAAGCCCCAGCTGAAGTCAATCCAATGTGATGGTGTACACTTAAAGAAATTAAAAGAAAAAAATCAGGTTAGGAGTTAAGCACAGAGACAGAAATGTCAGGATTCCAAACTTCTCAGACCTCAAGTAAAAAGTTTGCAGATTGGGCCTCTAGCTTCTCTTTCCCTTTCAGAAATTATACCTACTTGGCTGTCTGGTCCCTAATGATGAGCTCTTCCTCCCTGTGCTTTTCTGAGAAATCAGAGAGAAACAGCCAATAAGGAATCCCTGCATGCTGTAGCATGTTACACAACCATTCTATTTTATTTTCCTGGTGTGGAAACATCATTAAAAGGTATTTTTCTAGTAACTGATTGGGGCACTGTTTTACTCATGTCTAGATCTGACTTCCTGAGCAGGAGTCGTACTTTTACAGACAGCTGTACATTCAAACTCAGAAAAAAATTGAAGGGGTTGGGGAAAATATTTTATCCTTTAGCTTCTAAAAAATATAATATTTTCTGTATTTTTTTTATTTGGGCAAAGACTACAGTGGATGCCAGCCAGCAAATAGGTAAAATGCAGTCAAAGACTGCCCTTGTCCACATGTTTAAAATGGACTACCAAAAATGCATCATTTTTTCCAACATTTTTGTTGGGTGGAGCGCGGAAGGTGATTCCCCCTTCACACCCTTACATAAATATTTATACAGAACTGCTTTAGCTTAACCTGAAAGGAAAATTCTGAGAGTGCTTCAGAAAGCCTGTGGTAGGAAATAAAAACTTAAAACAATTTCCATTAAATTGCTGGCTCTGAACATGATGTCGTGGGCTTGGCATACATCGTGGGTTTTGAGTCAAACAAACGGCCCTACAGAAAACCATGAAGTTTTAGACTACATCTTCACAAACTGTCTCTGTTACTCACAAACCGCTGGAAAAGGAGAGGAGGAAATGCTTTACTGCCTTGGGAGGGCACATTAAATAAGCCTGCTGTCCTTTTCTACCTCCTCACTGAAAAGCAGAAGAATAGTGAAAGGGTACCCTATCTAAGGAAAAAAAAATAAATGCATAGCATCACAGACACAAAGGGGATGTATAAAGGATCACAGGACAAGCACTTTTTTTCAGAAGTAAAAAGGTCTTTTGTAAGAGTATTAACGGTTTGTATTTGCTTGATTTGTTACAGCTGAACCAGCCCTGGCAGTGCCCTCTTCTCTTGACCCAGAAAAGGGAGAAACCAGGAACAGGTCTAAATTCAGTACTTGGGGGATGATGCTGAGCTGAGTACCAAATTTAGACCTGTCCCTGGTTTCTCCCTTGCTGGGTTAGGTTAAGCCTCATCATTATTAAGTGACCCATTCCCAAGTGCTGTAGTTGGAGGCTTCAGTGCCTTGCAAAGACAGAGTGGAGACTGGAAAATTATCTTGACTGGCCTCCCTGCCCTGAATTTACCTTAACTACACTTCACACTTGTGGAGCAGCACTGGTAACATTCCCCCTCTTCAGGGTGTGACATATTGGCACAGGTCAGATATGTGCCTAGCATCCCTGGCCCTGGTTTGTCCATGTGCACTGGATCCAGCCCTCCTGCTGCACGTAATCCTTGTGACCCACCTCGTCCTCCTTGCTGTGGTCTCCACTCACTCTGTCATAAATACAGAAAGTCAAAAAAAGAACTGTTTTTTGCAAGGAAGTGGAGGTGGCCCTTTCTACCCTTCCAGTTTTATTTATAAAGGATGTCAGCTGATTGCTTAGCTACTGACTTAAAATGATTTTTTTCCAACTTGAAATTGAGAACACAAAATTAATGCATGTTAACCTGAAAGTGATTTTAACCTGAACAGAGACATCCTTCTAAAAGAGTAAATTTTGTCTTTGTTGTGCAATGGAAACTGTTGTATTTCTCTGTATTCCCATAATGCATATGGTACCTGAGGGAATACTAGGGCCATCCTCACACTGAGTTACCAGTGGGTCTCCACTCCTGGTTATGCATGTGAGAAAGTGATGAGTAAAGGAGTAAAGGCATCTATTTTCATCCTGTCATCACCGTTACAACTGAAATTATTTTGGTGGCAGTTAAATAAGCTGGACAAACGTCACAGAAGAGTTTGGCCCAACAACTTTGTATGCCTGGGCCAAGTGCAAGTTGGATTTGAAATACTATTTTGTCCATTTATTATAATGCCAAGAATTATAAGGCTTTGTATAATTAAATCAACACTGTAGGAAAAGGTATAACAACCCCCACAGCACTGTATGAGATCAGAGGTGTTGGTTTCTAGCAGTCTGGTATGTTTCCCTTAATTGCACTTATTTTGAATGAGTGGGGAGGGTTGGACGACACCAGACTCTCTTCAAATTTTCTGCTTGTGCTAATTGGTCGGCAAGTACTACTTCACAGTATATTGAGTTTACTCTTCCTATTAGGAAACCGCAGTTCAGCATATCGGCTACCAGGCAGGCCTAAATTGCTTTGTGTAATTAGCTTATTAGCTGCTGTTAGCGGGCCTGGAAGCATCCCTCCCTATTTGTGCTCTCTGTAAGCTACTCACATTCTTGGATATTCATAAAGTCGTGCTGAAAGGAGGCAACTTCTTTTATTTCATTTGGAGGTTTCTATTCAGCTGTTTTGGGCAGCCTGTGAAGCTACACTGCAAGTATCTGGAGAAATGAAATAAAGTCCCTCATTGTGGCTCCTGGAAAAAGACCGAGATGTGACATCATATGGGAAGAACTGTAAGGAGGTTCTAGGACCCGGGGGAGTCTCCAGTAGCAGTGATTGAGAAGATACGTGTAACTCTGGGGCTATTGTTGAACGACTGGGCTGTGCAAGGTGATTCCTGAAGGCTTGGACACAATGTGGGAGCCTTCCCTATCCCACATGCCTTTGTTGGAGGTGCCAGCCCTGACCTGAACACAAGCCACAGATGTGCAGAAAGTGTGTTGTCTGCTCTCGCCCTTACCTAGAGGATGTGGAGGACCCTGACTGTGCATCCCTGTTGGCCACAAAAGCAAGTATTTGCAGAGAAGGGGATAGTGGGACTGTGACTGCCTTCCTGTGCCATCAGCTGCTGCCCCATTCCCACCACGGCTACGACCAGCCATAAAAGACCAGTGTCTCTCAGCTTCATCTGCTGATTTCTCCAAGCTGGGTGGTCAGTTTCTCCTGTGCACCAGGACTAAAGTCCTGAGTAATTTGTGCGTGCAGCTTGGTGGGGCAGAGATACTTCAGAGTCCTTGTGTTAATGAAATGCTGAGTTTGGTGGGTTTGGTTTATTTCACTCAGTAAGACAGGTCAGCTTCGGAGAAAGACACAATTAAATGTATGTACTGCTTTGCATTTTTAATGCTTATAAACAGGCATTTACCAAATGCGCAGGGAATCTATAAACAGCAGAACAAATGTTATAGCCTTATGACAAATCTTTGCAAGAAATTTTTGCTGAAGAGTTCTGATTAATAATCCATTACTTTGCATTTGGGAAATATGGTGGATTTATTAATGTGAACTTTTAATCCCCTCCATGATGGAAGTGCTCAGCAGTGATGTTTTATGCTTGATCTCAACATTCTCATTCATAAATCTAAGTCACATTTCCTGGATATAATTTTTGGTCGGGTAAATATCGTTTAGACAGAGACTTTTATAGAAGTGTTTTATGCTTTCGGTTATGGCTTGGATGGACTTCTTCTTCAAAGTTGGGCTGAAACAATCACCTAATCTGCTATGGAAATGAAGTTTAAAAGAACTATGCAAGGGTAAATATGAATTGCTAATCGGCCATGGCCTTGTTTTCCCACTGACATGCATAATTTTTTCCCTAGTGCTGTCACAAGGGAGACTGTTATCATATGCATGCAAATCACTGCTTTATAGGGTACAAGTTTTCACAATTTCTTCTGAAATATACCTTTGAGCGGAGGCCTTTTCAGCTCACTTGCAAATGGGGGGTGCTAAGGGGTGTGTGGCTGCACACACGAGAGGAGTAGCTCTGTCAGCAGCTACAAAAAGTACACACCTTGCATGCTGTATGTGAAGCTTGATAGGTCTAGCTCTATGACCCCACAATCTCCTTTGTGCTTTTGCTTTGCTCTCTTGTTTTCCTTCCATGCTTTTGCTAACTGGAATGTCTATAATGTTTTATGTAGATCATACACATAGTGTCTAATTTTTTCTTGTCTTTAGGATTTGCAGTTTGCATTTTTGAAGCAGAACAAGATGCCACCTAAACCATACCAGACCTCTTCCAGACTACTGACAGGCCAGGTCCTTACTTGACACAACTTTGCTACTGCAGTGTTTGGTCTACTTAGAAAATAGCACAACTGGACACACAAGCCAGACCTTTGTCTTTCTTGGCAGACAAAATAAAATCCAGTGTGAGTGGGCTGGGGGGCAGGTATAGTTAGAAATCGCCAGTTTCTCTGGGCATATATTCAACATCATTTAATGTCATTGTCTGGACATTATCTCAAAACTCTGTTTTGATACTGATGCTCTTCCCAAGGCCTTTTATTCAACCTTCTGTAACTGATGAAGGTTATTCAGAAAAACATGCAGGAGGGTCTATTAAGTTTCTCTAAGACTTACACTGAAATCTGCTCCCAATTGGGAGACCAGGATAGAAATTGTGCTCGTCTCCCAAAAAAACCCTCAAAGTCAACCTTGTAGCCATCAGTATCTTCTGACATCAAAAGTGATGTAGAGGGATGGATTTCTTCTCTGGAATAAACTGAATGAGCTGCTGGGAAAGACCACAACTATCCTGAAATTGCAGTGAATATCTTGGATTTCTCTGTAGCAGACATCTGTGTCACTGCCGGACCCAGGAATCTTTAGCATTGACTGAGGTCCACAAAACACTTATGTGTTCCATATTTCTAGGTATCTAATGAGCCAGTTGGTCTGTGTTATGAACCAAGGTGTTGTGCATTGCAGGTGCATTCAGGCTCTGCCTTTGTTCTGCTCTCCCACTTACAGCACTCTAAAATGGTCCCTGCCCTTGGCCGTAAGGAGACTCTTGCTGCCCTTCAGCATGGACACTGGTGGGGCCAGTGAGGGACTTGTACTGTCATGTGTGCTCAGCTGCTGACATATTTTTACTAGTGAGCATATGGAAAATGCAATTTTTCTGATGCCTTCATAGCACTCAGAACCCTGACTTACCCAAGACCTTAAAATTTTTTTAGAAAGGCCTTTTGTCCATGTACTTGCTGTGGGTAGAGATCTAGCACTGTCAACACTTACGTGAATGTGTCATGCTTATTGGAATGTGTCATCCATTTCCATCCTTTGCCATGTAGTGTTGAGAGACTTTCCTTCCACCTTTGTTTGCCTCTTAGAGCAAATCATGTGACAGAGGAATTTTAATGAGAATATCTTGTGTTGTAGGAGAGATTGGGTGGATACCTTGAGTTATTTAATTTACATATTTATTTACTTATTTTTGACTGGCTTGCAAATGTGGTTTGCTTGGTTTCCTTCTGTCTGGATGAGGTCTCACTTCTCCCTCTCAGCAACTGTTCAAGCACATTCCTAAATGGTTCCTCTTCTAGGTGTTGGGAGTTGGGTAAGTGAGAGCCCAGATCAGCTCCAACTGGGACCAGCGTACCTCCAAGGTACATACCAAAACTCAGCATCTGTACTTAGCCCTGGCATGCTCTCTCAGAGGCAGGGTGATGGTGTGGGCCGTGATGTCACGGCATAAACCAGTGGAAAGGGATGACGGAGATGTGCATGTGCTTTTTAGTGCAATACATTTTGCAATGCAGGCTCTGGTACTTCTATGGGTTGCTCGCTGTGTTAATGGCCATTAATAACTTATTTTCATGGTCGAGCAACAATCGGTGAGCAGATAACCCCAGGCCTTGTGAATTCTGCTACAGTGACCTGTGTTAGTGAGCTATTTGATCTGAATTTATGGAGTGCATTGGTGTAATATATTAACCCATAGTGATTTGCTGCAGAGCCTCAAGTTGTGGCTATGCCTTTATAGTAAAGGACACTGAGAGATAGGCCTGTGTTCAGAAAGTATTAAATTTTAGTAGATGTAGTGGAGCAGTTTGAGGTAAAACCCATGCAGGCGTTGTATATCTACTGCTGCATAGGTCTGGAAGTACTGTTAGGTTAGCTGGGCTGCATGGCTTGATGGCTCGCTCGGAGAAATTTGGGTTTTTTTGGAATTTAATCTCCAGTGGTTATCAGCCTTTGAAAAAGTTTAGGGTGGAGAAATGCTGCATCCTTACTGCAGCAAATCCTCTTGCTTTAGTTGCATTTTAAGCAAAAACATTGATTCATCTATCTGTATCCAAAGAAAGTACATANTTCTTCTCTTCAGCATTTCCTACCTGACATGTTTCTTGCTCTGTCGATATATTGCTACAAAGCAGGTCTGGGGGACTGAGTTTCCCAATTAGAAAAGTTTTGTTGTGTCTGTTGCCATGCTGGGCACTTACCCTCCTGAGGCAGGACAATTTATATAGAAGTGCCCTGATCCCCTTGTGACTCTCTGCCCCTAGCTTCTCAGCTGTGAGCTTGAGATTATAAAGGGTAATTAAATTTTTTTTTTGAGGCCTAAGAGCATTTTAGAAGTAAAGACAATCCAAATATAAATTTGCATTATTAATTATTTTGATCTATGTTTCTGAAACTATTGTAACTATATGTGTTACTTAAAAATCTGCTAGTCTGTGAGAAATAAAAAATTGCCTCCAAAAAAACTGATTGAACTCCATGTACAGTTAACCTTGCCTGACTGATTACTGCATTGCTGCTGCAGCTTCTGTGTGCCTGAGAAAAGACTTCTTAAAGAATATATTGTGGAATATTGGCTGAAAATGGCCAAGTTTATTTGTATTGTGGATCAGTGAAGAAACTTCAGTATTGAAAAATGCACTGGAAAAATGAACATCTATTTAAGTAATGTTATTTGTAATTAAGAACTACCATAAAGAAATAGTGTTCTTCTTCTATAGTGTGTTTCTTTTTTTTTAAGGTTTATGTACAGATTATTTTCCTTTTGCTGGAGAATATGAAGATTTAAATGCTATCTTTAGGAACTTTTAAATGTAGATACCATTTTTCTGTAAGTAATCAGCCTTGAAGGTCATGTTTTAAAAATTGGAAAGACAGGCTTTCCTGGTGCAATCCTTGATGCACTCGTTTTATGATAATTATCTTTGAGATAATTTGATGCTTGGAAAAGCTGCGGGAGTTGAAAACCTTTTCATAGTTCTGTGGTTTCTAGCTGAGGTCATTCTTGTGCTTTAGAATGTTACCTCTTGGTGTACACATTACTAGGGAGTGAAGATGCAGAGAAGTGAAAGGAAGGGTTAAAAATATCCAGACTGCCAGTTTTCTGCTGAGTACACTATTTTTCAGAACTAAATATCCCAAGGAACTCCCTTGAGACAAGCTGATGCAGTAAAGCTCAGCTATACTTGATTGCAGTTGGTAGCAGCACAAAATCTTATTTTAACTAGCTTTCCATACAAGAAACACTGGGTGCATGTTAATGATGCTGTGCTGCATTGATAACCAAACAAATTAATTTATTGTTAGTTTTCTATAATGACTGGGCACAAACCAGATTACCTGGATCTTCTGGAGCTGATTAGGGCATAATGACTTGATGAAAACAGTATGATTGCTGTTTAGTGCTGTCAGGCTGGGACACAGTCTGATGAGCCTGAAAGCGGCTTGCAAATCTTATTTTTGCATTGTCATTTTGACAGACTGTGAACTAACAGTTTTGAAACATATTTTTGAAACTGCCTGGCTCTGAGAATGTGTTTGGGAGACCTTCAGTTTGGTATCCAGCTTGGGAGAGGCTAGGCAAAGCATGAACTGCATCCTTCGTTCATTTTCATGTCCAAGAACGAACCCAAGACAGTATTTCATCACTGATACCTCCCTACAGGAGAGCCTGAAAAAGGGAGAGTAGGCTTTGGAGGACAGCCGTGTGATTGCTCTTTAAACTGTCTGCACTGGAGTAACTGATTCATCAGTTTTCAGTAAGACTTCAGCCACTCCTTCCTCTCTATCCCTTTTACTGGATGTGAAAGACCCAGAGCAGACAGGAGGATCCAGCATGTGTCCCCAGAAGGGCACACCACTCAAACACAAAAATGTATATTAAGTTCGTTCTTTCTGTGAAATTTAGAAGATAAAATATTACTAATTTCTGTACACCAAACACTTGTGGGTATAAAGATACATGTAAAGCCAAAACTTTCCATAAACTTCATTGATTCCACCAGGACTTGGAGGACATCTGTATGACAAGTAGAAACATGCCATATTCCTGGTGGCTGAGAACAAAAACTGTAATGAAATGCTGCTGGACTTTTGTCTCTATGGGCATACGTTTGTAAACAGCACTCCAAATGGTTCATCTGTACTGTTTCTGCACGGGCATGTAATTCAGTGCAACAGGAATGGTTTAGTAGGTTGGAGAAGTTAGTGCTGAGTTTCCTATATCAGCACGGTGTGAGTTATAAGGCTTTTTTCATCAGGCTAGATTTTAGTTCAGGCCCTGAAACAAAATTCTGCACCTTAGGTTGGTTGAAGATGTCTGAAGGATTGAGGATTGGTTCAGACCCTTATATCCTCCTCATGGCTGGGGTACCTTTGATGTTTGCTTCAGCTTGAGCTTCCAGTTTAGTTTCCTCCAACCTAATTCATGCACACCAAACTTACCCTCTAAAACAAGCCAGAGGGCAAGAAATGGAGGTGATAAGAAGATACACTTCAAAACCACTGGCTGCCTTCAATTAATTGCACTGATTATTTTTTAATGTACATGCAACCGTACGTAGCTGTGACCTTAGCCCATGTGCACAGCTTTTAAACTGTCATCTATCTAACGATATCATTGTTATTTTCATTATATTCACAAAATTAGAAACACTTAGCTAGCAGATGTTTAAGTTCAAGGAAGGGCTAAGTAGGGTCAAGTGAGCAGTTTAAGTATTTCTTCCACCAGAGACTGTTAATAATGTAAGTATGAATGTCAACACAATAGGAACTGCCTGAGCAAGTGATTGTCCCTGCCTCTGTTGTTCACTCCCAAAACCTTGGCAAATGAGTGTATTGGGGCATTACACAAGGAGTTCCTCTCCTCCTCTACAAGTAATCAGAATGAATTCAGAGCTCCCACCAGCTGTGCTGATGGCAATTTCACCCTTCCCACAGTTCAAGCGCCGTGTTGTGTTATTCCACGGGTATTCCCATGCCTTCTCTCCGTCCAGTGGCTGCAGCTAGGTCCATGATGGAGACAAAAGTGGCATAGAATCATGGAATCAAAGAATTGTCTAGGTTGGAAGGGACCTTTAAGATCATCTGGTCCAAACATCAACCTAACTCTAAACCATGTCACTGAGCACTATGTCAACACATCTTTTGAATACCTCCAGGGATGGTGCCTCAACCACTTCCCTGGGCCCATTCCAATGCTTAATAACCCTTTCCATGTAAAAAAAAAAATTCTGATATCCAATCTGAACCTCCCCTAGTGCAACTTGAGGCCATGTCCTCTTGTCCCAATGCCTGTAACTTCAGAGAAGAGACTGACCCCTACCTCTCTACAATCTCCTTCTAGGGAGTTGTAGAGACACAGAAGGTCTTCCCTCAGCCTTCTCCAGGCTGAAAAACTCCAGTTCCCTCAGATTTATTCTCCAGACCCCTCACATGAAGGTGATTGGTATGGGGCTACACTGGAGCTGTGAGGACCTGGGTCTGCTGGTAAACCTTCAACGGGGGGATGCGATATCACTCTCAAGGAAAAGGAACTGTGAAATTACCTGCTATTCTTACTGCTATTCCTTTGCTTTTCATACTTCGGTATCATTATTAAGACATTGTTGTCATCCACTCTTCTTAGTTTGTTGTGTTCCTGTTGTGTTGGCTTTCTCCTGGTATCCTTTTATTCTGGGTTTTTTTTTTTTTTTGTCTGCTTTTTGGGTGGAATGGTTTTCTTGTTGATTGTATCTTAAATGCTGGTGAAAATAAAAATCCTGCAAATCAGGGGTGCTAACGAAGAACAAAACTCTCTCAAAATGCACTCTTGAAAGTCAAGAAAAAAAATAGTCACTGGTGTCTCATGTTTGGTGACACAGAAAATAAATTCATTTTATGCTGGTATTTTGAAGTTTGAAATTGTGAGAAGCAGCCACTGATTCAAAAGCCAGTTCTGCTGAAAGGCAGCAGAAATAAATTCTTAATTTGTCTATCTTGTGTTTGTTGAGCTGGAACTTCAGAATTTAGTAATCTGATGTTTTTCTATGTAAAAGAAAACAAGAAATTTTCTTCTAGGTATTCCAGAAATCAGGATGAAATTAAGTAGAAAGTGAATGGCATGGTGCATTAAGTCCAGTGAACAGCAGCGTAGGAAGCAGGGAGCTGAAATGCTTTGCAATATATCCTTTCAGTACAGGATAAAACCCAAACTGTTCATATTCAACTAGAGTCAAGGCATACTAATTTGGTTTTGTTTGTTGTCCATTAAAGAAAAAAGAATCCAAAAAATACCCACTGGATACATGGGAAAATATGCTAGTGCATAATTCATTATCTGAGTCGCATGTTAGTGCTGCTGTTATTTGTCAAACAATTGCTTCCCTCTGGCATAATATTGAAGAAATAGATGGGCTTTACATTTTACCTTGTTGTGGCTTTATACAATGAGACATTTTCAGACAAAAAGGAGAAAACATTGGACTCAAAGGACTTCTAATGAGAATTTTCTACTTCCAGTTTAAGGCTTGATGATGAAAAAGAAGAAATGCCTTCCAAACTCTTAGTCTATTATTAATCTTGGGAGGGTTTTGGGGGGGCGGAGGAGGGTGAGGTGTGAGGTTGAGGTGCCTTATTATATACTTAAACTTGTGGCTTAGTAATTACTGGGCAAAATATAACAAAGGCAAACTCAGCGTGAAAGATCAAGTACTGAACTATTGCTTTCTGTGGTCTTTCCTGTTTCTTCTTTCAGGCACCCTTGTTTTAAAGGAACCATCCCTATTCATGGCGTGGTAATGCATGCAACAGGAGTAATTATTTTTCACAAGTGACTATTAATTATCTTACACTAGTAATTCTTTTTTTGTCAGTTCACCATGTTTTGCTCTTAAGATTCAGCCTCTTTGTTAGTTTTGTATTTTTGATTTGAAACCCTGGCACAGGAATTTTACTGCTCTGCAATATTTTTGTTCAACTCTTGTAACTCCTTCTGAAGAAGGGAAAAAATGGCTAACAAATGTCTAGGACTGAGCTTTTTAAAACCTTCAAGAAGAACAACTAGATGTTGTTGTTGAATAGAAAGCTGCTGATATCCTTTGTGAGTAAACAAAAGAATGGCTAACTAAAATGTCAGCCAGTGACTTAATTTACTGTCTTTAGGTGAAAATCTAGACCTTTATGGTTTTGTGTTAATTCCATCAAGTTTTAGATCCAACTATGAAAACAGTCTATTTTGAACAATCAGATACCGTTCAGTGGAAAAGGCTATTAATGAAAATCCTAATTATTGAGGGACTGTTCTCCAAAAGGCATCTTTAATTTTATGCTTAATGTTGTAAAGCGAAAATGTTACTAGTTTTAAAATTATTATTTTTTTAATTTCTAAGGCCATAGTGTTATATAAATATTCCCATACATGAAACAGTGTTCTACATCCAATTTCTAGTGGTGTATATGCAGTGTAAAACCAACCATCAAAAAATAAAAAAATAGAAAGCCTTCCTTCCTTATGCTTTATTTTATTTTAGAAGATGGCAGAGAACACAAAGAAGAAATTGGTACTTGCATTTCTACTTTCAAAATGCTTCAAAGAAGCATAAAACAAAAGCTCTGGAATACAGTTTTCTTTATTTTCATTGTAAATCATATTCACAGAGTAGTCTTTTTTTTTTTTTTTTTTCCCCTTAGTCTTGTAATCACTTTGTTTTCTATGGCACAGTAAGTATTTCTATACTTTTATATATTCTTTTTCTTTTTTGTGTTTTATGAGACAGAAGTAGAAGAATGGCCAGTCAATGACGAGAAATCATCATCTTGAAAAGAACATGATTTAATTGTTGTCAATTCATGGGCATTAAAATTCAGATACATTGCGAAATACAAGATAATGACAGAGAACATGAATTGATTCTAATGATAGAATATTCTCTCATGAAAAGAAAATAGCACAGAGTTTTATTCAGTTTTTAAGCTGCTTTTTAAAGTTTTTATCCAAGCACCTAGCTAGCTTAGTCGAAAACAAGAAAACAACCTGACATTTGACATTATAAAAGGAAATGGAGTCAGTAGTTGTAAAAATAAATATAATTCGTGTGTTTTTGTCTATTTGTGCCCTCTTCTCAGGTAATCATATGCTTCTTCTGTTACATTAGAACTAATTTATTTTTTTTTCATACAAACGTATCTTCATCAAACTATCCAATTAACTGTATCTGATATAATAATACATAATGCTGTATATTGATGCACAGATCTACATCTAGCCTGATCCCCAATTAGACTATTGGGCTCTTCATAAGTAACATGACAAATGCAAATTCACATACTGCGACTCCATTACACGAACGTATGATTCCTAGCAAGCGATATCCTCAACGCGAACTTACAGGCTTTAACTGAATGATAGATTTGGCCATCTGTGATCATACTCCAGCTCAGCATCTCTCTGGAGACCTTGTTCCTCGTTGCCTTGTGGTCTCTTTGTGCTGCCAAGCCAGAAACTCCGGGGGCTTTCCCTGGAGCTGAGGGATCCACCTGGGTGGTGCAGAGCCTGCTCAGCCACCGGCCCGTGGTGTTTGGGGGGGGTGCAGAAAGCAGTGGTGGGTTGGGGCAGGGTGGGGGATGCTACGCCTGGGCTGTCACAGCGGCAGCCCGGAGATAGGGAGGCAGAAGGCATAAGCTAGCACAAGCCTGAGATTGCTGTGATTTAGAACCTGACCAGCCATCTCCAGAGCATTGCAATGTTGGCGAAAGGCTGGATCTGCCTTTCCCGCAGTGCCTTTGGTCTAGCAGTGAGGGCACTTTGGCCAGCCCCACGAGTGGGATTGGTGTGTACATTTTTTATGCAGGCAAAATATAATCCCCAGTCCTGCAAAAAAAGATGTGTCTGGGTGAAACCCTTTGAAAGGTTTCCCTGGAGAGGTAAAAAAAAAAAAAAAAAAAAAAAAATTTTAATGGGGGTCTTTCCCCCTCTNNNNAATAGGAAAACCACGCAGCCTCCTCCAGATCGAGCAGATCTTCATGGAGGATAGAGAGAACTGCACAAAAGGCTTCCCTCTTTACAGCAACTCTGGATCTAGCTGGGGTAAAAACTGGGATATACCCTAAAGATTTTCCCATCCCACAACCTCCCTCTCCAAACTTCAGAAAAGACTATAAAATAATCTGCATCATTTTTCCATATTTCTGAAGGTTGGATGGGGGAATAACACATATTCCTCTTGGTCACGGTCCAGTCTTGCATACCCCATTCCTGTACAGATATATTCAATTTCTCTTCCCATTTCCATTTTTTTCTTCAAGGGGTTCAGAAAAAGTCCTGAATGCCCTGGGAAAATGTGTGAAATGGACACTGATTCAAAAAATGGCTATTCAGAAAAGATCACATAGGTTTGGGGGCTTAAGCTGTAATGTCTCTATTTACCTCTAAGTGATAGGGTTTAAAGAAAATCCAATTCCTAGTGGATTAAAAAAAGAGGGAGAGGGTGTTTGGCACCAAGATTGCTTCATCTGTATAGTATGAGCAAATATCCACAGTGGATGCAAATATCCCCAGTATGATGGAAATCTGCCTCTGAGCTTGATGGGAATAATCTCCAATTAAATACCTCTTATACTATGGTATCTTTCCACTACAATCCTACCACGTGTTTTTCCTGGTTTGTTCACAGAGTTTTAAAACAGGACCACAATGACTCCGAGAAAGAGATTTATTTACTCATGTCCACGGGAAAACAACTACACCAAACCGTTTGTGAAAGCATACCACTCGTGTCCTACTTGGATAAATACCACTATATCTTGTTTAGATATGGAAACAAATGGGAAGCTATAAAACTTTGCATAATACAAATATTGGTCCTCTGAAATCTTCATAGTCAGCAAGCGTAGAGTAGGAAAAAGAGTTCTCCATTTTTAAGTGGTAGAACCAATACTGGATAGAGAATGTCAAAAACTGCCTAAGAGATTACTCAAGACCAAGATATTTTTAATCAAGTGGCCTCTTGGTTTTTTTTTTTGGATATCCAGCTTGAGACACCATAAGTGGAGTAAATTTTCAGAAAGCCTTGAGCACCCACTCTCTGAAAAAACTGGTTGCATTAAGGTATCTGAAGATGAGCACCAAGAATTGCTGCATCCAAAATGAGTTTGCATCAGAAATCCAAATTCCCTTCGAACAGGTATTTAGGGAGGACCTAGTGCTTTAGGCAGCTCTGAAAATCCTAGGCACCATGCACAGTGTGTTTATCTCTGACACTGGCAGATAAAGGTAAACATCTTCCACCTAGACCACTGGAGATTGAGTGAAAAGAAGTATTTTAATACTTTTTTTTTTTTTTCTGTTAACTCTAAGGAGGATTAACTAAGTAATTCAGGGCTAGTGATACTATTTTTTTTTTCATTGATAGTTTAAAAAACAGATGTCCTTTTAAGATACAAATGAGATGTAAGGAAATAAGTGTGTTTTTTTCTTTTCTAAACCCTAATAGCTGGTTTCAGATTTTATTTAATAATTTTGTTCTAAGACTTAATAATTTTAATGGGCTTTTTCTAATTTTTATTTCTTGTGGCATGTAAATAGGTAAGAAATATGAAATATTGTAATATTCTTTCATTAAGACAATAACATTTCAAAGGCTAATGTAAAATCAAGCTGCTAAAGTTTACAATTTCTCTGTCCAGCAGTTAATTTATACAACTGCCCTGAGTAGATGCTATATGCTGCTTAGCAAATGGCCTTTAAGAGTTTAAAAATAACTCAGTAAAGCTACTCAAAGGTAATACAACATTCCTCAGGCATCTTTAATTGGCGTTAAGAAGAAAACAGCATTTTCTCATTAGTTAACTATTCACTCCCCCATCAATGTTTTATTCTCAACAAAACCACAATTGAAATGTTCAGGAGAACTAATTGTGCTTGTTCCTATGCATGGGACCATAAGCTTATTTTTCAGAAAGGCAAGATTTTAAATTGTAAAACTAGTCCTACTTTTGTGGACTGTTTTAGCTGCTTTTAATTTACTCTGTGTTGTTCCCATGTGAAACCAGTGAAAACAGTTATTTTCTAACCTACATTTTTGTGAGGATTTTTTTGCAAAACCTCACTGATCCCCTTTAACAAAAAAGATAATCTTATTTCAAAATTCCTGATATAAGCAATTTGCAGTGTTTCTCAAACTGATACAAATATGTAAAATTTGTGCTTTTAAAAGCTTCTGCTTTGAGTAGCCTTACATTCCATAATTGTGCCCTAGCAATTATCAAGCTCTATTGCATGCCCCATTCATGAAAAGTATATTTTGTTGGGATGATGTAGCTTAAAGAATTTGGCTCTAAAACTTCCTTACCTAGAGCTTCCATTAAATTATATTAATTTAAAATAACTATGGAATGATACTTTTACAAAAATATTTAAACAAAAAAAACCCCCACAAATTAATGGGTTGGGTTTATGAAAATGACTCTTTACAGTAAGTAAAAAAGGTTTATCACAGTTTTGGTAACTTGCATGAGTTCATATTGAAAAAAAAAAAATAATCTTTCACATGTTCTTAATGATTTTAAAACTTTTGTGCTCTAGGTATTTTCAGTTGTACCCTCTGAAGCAGTAGACACCGTACAGCTTGTGCTTTTTATCGGGGAAGCCTACGAAGCGAACGGCTGCTTCGTTGGGACTGCAGCGTTTCCTTGGCCGGGAGATGGGGTAGCGGACACTGCCGTCGGCCAGCCAGCCGGCATCGCAGCGGTCATACCCCAGCAGCTTCCAGGCAGCGAATATCTGGCCGACTTTAGCGATCTGAGCTCCGTCCTTCAAGCATGCCTGGACAGCTTCATCATAGGTCAGCTTGGTTGGGTGAATAAGGTAGTAAAAACGACCTAGAGAGGGAAAGAAGGGAAAAGGGCCATGAGCGATGTGATTAAGGTGGAGGGACATTATAAAGGTGCTTTGAGGAGAAATAGGGATGTTCCACTGAAGGATCGTATCAAACCGTGGTTTATTTGGGACTGCGCAATTTGTACATTGCACTGTTAAAAAATGTCTTAATTACCTGTATTGTTAGTTGGTAAATATCAGGAGTGGGGAAAAAAAAAAAGGTGAATTGAGAAAACACTTTATTTGAATAAAAGCAAGTAGCACCATATTTATTTCTGCTAACTTATCTGGGCATGCATCCCCACCTTCACTTGCTATTAGTAGTAACTGAACTGTTTCAAGGCATATTCATCCTCAGAGTCAGAAAAACCAGGAGAAAAAGGTCAAAGGAGAGGGATGATGGAAGACAGTCTTGGATTCGGAGAAGGGTACCTCCTCTGCATCTGAATTTATGGTTGCATTTACCAACAAGGTGCCAATGACAGTCCAGTCAAATGCCTGAGGAACCCCATAGATTTCAGGGAAAGCAGATCTCATGCAGCTGTCAGAGAAGGGAAATCAGTAAACATCCAAAGCAGTGCATTTCTATATTATGCTCCCACCATTAGCTTGCTTAAAGCCCTTACAAGTTTTGCCCTCACAAACATGGCATAGGGAGATCTGGCCTTTAAATCACTTGGGTGAGGGTGGCTGGAGGTAACACATGCAGTTTGACTCTCTGACAAGGTGGTGACCTTGTTTCTGATTAAGTATAAGCACAATTATTTTTTTTCCTTTTTTTTTT
>VXBJ01001400.1:49678-59693 GCA_013400055.1 Nycticryphes semicollaris | reverse complement strand
GACTTGGTCCAAGAAAATAAAGCATGGAAATGTAAACTTGGCAGGGTAATAATAAACAATATTTTGCTCCCCTTCAGCAATTAATTAGAGTGTCTGCTGAGGTTCTTTCCTTTTGTAAATCCTCTGTGAAATGGCTTTTCAGTTATTAGCTGTTCTGAACTATAAAGCATGAATGTAATGTAACACAACATGTGCTGTTAACTGTAACTTCATAAATAAGACGCTGTAGATGTTTCATATTTTTCTGGATCTCTATTTTTGCATCCTCCTCCTCTACTCCTTTTTTTTAAAAAAAAAATTCATTCCCCCTCAGTGCTAATGGTTACAAATATCACTGGCTATAATAAAAATGTAGCAAATGTCAGAGGAATCCAAGCTTTATTACTGTATTAGAAATCCAACTCTTACTATTTTTGCAGATCTACATTTCCCCAGACAACTGACTCCTTGTTCAGTACATGTGTCTGGTTTGCATATATATATGTAAGAAAAAGCTAAAATCATCAGAGATGGGTATTTTTTAATTTAGATCTAAACTTACATATCTCTAAAAACTGAGGAACAATTAATCGGAAACTGGTCAAACAGGTTTGATTCTGTAAGATTTCCAAAGTCACCTTTTCAAAGGGGTTTAATATGTATGTAAATTTGTTACAAATCTATTTGACAGTTTGGGACATAATGTTTTAATAACATAAATATGCACAAAACTGTAATATTAGCTTTGGGCTATATTCGGGTAGACTGCATAGAAGCTGATTTTTGTTTGAGTTCATCTGCAGTACAAATCTGCAACTGATTAACATTAATTTCACCCTGCAGATGGGGGTGGCCATTGGTGATTTTGCAGAGCAAAACTGACTGGCTATGTGTTTTGTGCAGCTTTGCATTATCTTGCATCTTTGTTAATATTATTATTTCCTTCTTCATTTCCCTATCAAACCTAGCTGAAATTCACAATTAGATCTTACTATTTATCTTCCTTTTGTTACAGTTTAGCAGTGTTGAACTTCAGTTAATTGCAAAGCATCTTATTCAGTCTTGGATCTTACAACCCAACAAAAGATAATCCATCCCATCTGTTCTTGAACGGACAAAAGCTGTTCTGAGGCTTGTTACTGTTCCCAAACTGCAAACTGGGTCTAAACTCCTCACTCCAACCTTGTGTTTTACCACTAGACAAAACACCCACTTCCAAATGTTAACAAATTCAGCTTAAAAAATGGAGGAAGGTAAAAACTTCCAGCCTCATATGGTTAAAATGTGGTTCAGTTGTGGGAAAAGTGAGCTGAGGAGCCTTAACCTGACCTTAGCTGTTCGTCTGCCTACCCTAAGGAGGCAGCTGAGCCACTCGTGTAGCCTGAATAGGGAATATTAGTTTACAATGCAGACTTCAGAGCGTGGCTCCTCTCCCAAACACGCAGTTCTCCGGAACAGGTCCTACCCTCAGGGACAGACCTCTTTCCCTCCAAGCCATAGAGGAAGAACCCGAGACGTATCAACTCAGTGGAGAATAAATCTGTGAGTGAAAGAGGAGGGCCGGGTAAGGCTTGCCGTATGCACCTGTGATACTGCAATCATGGTCCAGAAAATGACTGTTGTAACGGAAATTAGGATTTCTGCCCCATCCATCCATTAGAAAGGGATGCATACCGTATCCTCCACATATGCACACCTCTATCTCCATGAAAGCCTTACATTCAATTCCACGAACATACAACTCTGCGTCAGTTATTACTGTGTTTCTTAGAGAATGCAAAAGAGATGATATTTGTGTGTCTTTTGTAAGCTATTTGTATTTAAGGGCCTTATATGCAGGTAAGCCCTAAAAATTCATTACAAGTGCTTGGCAATTACTCCACTGCTATGGGCACACTGTCAGCGCAAGGAGTGGTAACAGTTACCCAAGACAATATGATGAGGAAATAACCTTAGAAAACTCAACTCCCGTAACAATTTATGGGAATCTATTATGCCAGCGCCATACACAATTAGCAGTTTTAAGAGTATTTACACACAGAACAAAATAACACAAATTTCTGCTGACACATATGGAAAAAAAAAGGTCTTTTTACAGCCAGAGTAAAGAAATGGACTTCCTTGAGTTCTAGCTCAAACAGAAAAGTAAGTGTTCTTGCAGCCAGTGCAAACAAAGGTAACAGTATGGTTTGCTATATATTATACTGTAGGATACAGTTTTATACTGGCAGGTTCTTACACTTGATGGCAAAATTTTCCATGCTGGATTTCTAAAATTCTGTAAAAAGTGGTAAGTCCCTCATTTTCCTTGAGAGCCTATCTCCGTTTCTCTGCCTGTCAGGGCTGTCAGATACCTGATCATTCAGCACAGACTCCGTGGGTGGGCTATTAGCAGTCAGCAGCTATCAATGCCCTCGAAAATGAAACCAAAGCTTGAGATGCTGCACCTCCAGCCCACCGCACCCCATAACCAAGTTGTCAGTGGGGCTGCTTACTTTTGACAAATGCAAACAAGAGTCACCAGGTTTGGGGACAGATTATTGCTTTATTTTTCTGTAGCCTTCGTGAAAATGTGCAGACTGTTGCCTTGCTCTCCTTTGGCTAATTAGTCCCACTTTTTTTTGGCATTTTCCTTTCAGTCCATCATTTCCATGTAATTTTTAGCTGCTGTATTTTGAACTTTTTACTTCACCTGCGTCTTTCTGGTATCATTTCACACAGCACTTGAAAACACAGCTGTGCCTGGAAAGACCTGTTACCTTGGCACAGAAGGCATTATGTTGGTCTGTCATGACTTACTCTGGACAAACCCCTGTTGTCTTTTACGAGGCTTTACCTTGTCTTCTAAGGGCTCACAAATAGTGTGTCCTATGAAACCACTTTTATAGTAGAGAGTACAACAGGTTGTCACACAAAGGCTATTTAAAATAGCTTTTTGGGTATGAAAGCAACAGCAACATGCAAAAGAAACAAATAAGGCATTCCGTATTAAACTAAATCTGATTTTTCCTGCTGTTGAAAGCATGGAGTTGGTTACATATTGGTTTCAGCTACGAATTCCCGTTTACTTCCATCCAGCTTAAGAGCAAATGACTGGATTAGAAAATAGCTGCTTTTACAATATAGAATAATTTGTTTATATGAAGCTTATGGATTTGTTTGATCTATTTGGAACTACAAAGTCTGGTTTTGGGAGACAGGCCTGCTCTTTTTCTAACTCTCTCTTGGACGTCAAGGCTAACATATCTCTAAGCGAGGTCATAAAACCTGATGGTTTTTTTTTGTTCATGTGGAGCCACCCAGAGAGTTAGCTTCTATCTGAAAGTAACTTTCTACAGAGATTTCTAATGGCTTTATCTAGATCTGGATATTTCTGGTACTGTTGAATGTACAAAGTAATTATTTTATAGCCTGTATTGCAAAACTAACGTGTTCAGTTACCACCTCTCCCTGAAGACAGAAACTATTAAAAAATTATTCTAATAGAGTAAAAATCTGCCTTTGGCAGTTCAGCGTTGTTCCACTTTCTTTGTCAGCCAGCGCATGAATCTCATGAGGGAATAGTACACAAAATTGGTGCCTGAGCAGTATAACCAAGGGCCAGTGCCGGAGCCTTCACATGCCTGGAAGCCGAAGCACACAAACCTGATGTAGTGAGATTAATTACACTGCCTAGTATTCATAAGAAGGGAAAATAGTAAAGAACTAGCATAAAGAAAATTTAATGTAGAAGAGTAAAACACCAACATAAAGAAAATTTAATGTAATCTGGGAATTCTTTGTTTATGACTGGGGCAACAATATCTGCCTGCCATAGGAAACATTTTAATTTGTTAATCTTCTGGATCTCAGGACATTTGGCAAAGAGTGTAAAATTCATGACGTGTATTTTGTGTGTAGGAGGAGAATAAGGCCATTTCAGTGAGAAAATGGCTTCAGTGACAAGGCCGATATGAAAAGTGTCTTGCTTTCTGCAGTACTTAACATTTCTTGCAACCACCATGCCTAGCCCAACTCCCCTGCCCTTAGACCAGTCCTTGCACTTAAGGGTACCAACAGCACAATAATCATGACATGACTGAAGAGCTCTTAAAGCTGGTGATAGTGAAATACTGCAGTGAATCCTAGTACCTGAGCTTTAACTGCTAGAGAGCACTGTCTCACTAGTGTGGGGGGAAATGGTGTAGTTCTGCCTTAAATAATAGTGAAGAAAACATACCAAAACCATGTAAGGTATGTAACAAACACAGACTGAATTTAATTCCACTGTTTTTTCAAAGATAAAAGTACCCAATGGGCTGGAGCACCTCTGCTATGAGAACAGGCTGAGAGAGTTGGCGTTGTCCAGCCTGAAGAAGAGAAGGGTCTGGGGAGACCTTAGAGTCCCTTCAAGTCCCTAAAGGGTCTGACAGGATAGATGGGGAGGGACTCTTGATCTGCAAGTGTAGCCACAGAACGAGGGGTAATGGCTTTAAAATGAAAGAGGGGAGATTTATATTAGATACTAGGAAGAAGTTCTTTCCTGTGAGGGTGGTGAGACACTGGCCCAGGCTGCCCAGAGAAGCTGTGGCTGCCTTATCCCTGGAGGTGTTCAAGACCAGGCTGGATGGGGCTTTGAGCAACCTGGTCTGGTGGGAGGTGTCCCTGCCCAGGGCAGGGGGTTGGAACTTGATGATCTTTAAGGTACCTTCCAACTCTAAGCATTCTGTGATTCTATGATTCTATGAATAAAACACTACCCCATTTGGAGGAGAAATAAAATCTATTGAAGTAGAGGGTAACTATTTTCATATTGATAAATGAACATGCTTTTGCCTAGCCAAAGCTATACTGTTTGTACAGTGAGCTCATATTGGAGCCATCAGCTGTTTTGCACTGCTAGTGGGCATTCCTGGATATAAATGGTTTTGTCTTGCTGCCAATTAACATCCTTAGGGCCACCAAGTCAGGACATCAGGCTATTGATGCAAATCCTCCCCACTGTGAGATTAACCTTATTATTTATAACAGATGTAGAATGTTGGAATGGGCTGATATATTTTTATTTTTGTCCAAAGATTGATTTTTTTTTCCTCTCGATCCGTTCTGCATGGCTCAAATACATAAAACAGAGAGTAAAGCCAGCACCACATAAAGCTGCAGAGAGGATGAAAAAATAAGCACAGGGGCATGCAAACAGAGGAATCTATTCCATCAACTATATATATCCATTGTATATATAAAAGTAGTTTAATCACAATACAATGGAACGTAGACCCGGAATTATTGGAGTTAGTGGCCATAAACAGGACTCACACTGACACACTCAATAGCCTTATCTCACTTGGAAGATTACATTTTACCATGATGTTTTGCAAACAAAATTTTCCTGTCAGCTTAGGAAATATCACTTTATAACATCAGAAATTAACAGTCTTATACCTGTCCCATATCTGACAAAAATAATTAAAAAGACATCGTTCCTTATGCTAGCCATACACTAGTTAAAGTATATAAAATTTCCCTTGAGCAGAGATTGGAGCATACGTATGAATCCTTATGAATTTCTGTATTTTGGAGGTGGGGGAAAACAGGAAGGAGTGGTGCTGTTTTACAGGACGGCCTGGAATTGGCATACTTCAGAGGGAGATGCTGTTTAGAGTAACAGCATTAACAGCTCGAGGGAACAGTGTATATTGGGAGGTAGGACCCAGACATTTAGTCCGTTGGGCTGGTTCAATATCATGAAGCAGTCACAGTACACAAAAAAAAAAAAAACCAAACCAGAAAATCTCCTTCTTCTTGTGCTGCTGTCTGCAGTAAAGAAAACTTCTCATTGTTTTCTTAGTCTGGTATAAATCCAATATTGCCTTTCAAATGTGGCCCTCTGCATGAGCACAAGTATTTGTACCAAGCTAGAGGTAAAACTTCCTGATCTGCCACTGCAGCCATCAGCATCTTCCCTTCCCCAGGGAAGGCTTCCCTATGCTTCCCTGGCACAGCAGGAAGCATTTGTACTGGAATCTCCTAACTTTTAATAGTAGAGAGAGAATGAACATTGTTTCAGAGACACAATGCTAAGTGGCACCAGACAAGTTATGTGGTCCAGGTATGAGGTGTGATGAACAGTTTGAAGATTATACACTGGCAAATATATCATAATGCCATAAGCTGTAGGGAAATCCCAGCATCTGGTGTGGAATAAGATATATAGTTATTTGTGTGGAATAATTTGAAGCCTGATAGAGATATATACTTGGAACGTAACGAGACTGTTAGAAGAACGTTATTGAATTATTGAGCATCTTTGTAGCCCAGGACTGGGCTCCAGGCCCACCTGCATGACAGTGTGAGAAAAGAGAAAATTCTGGGGATAAATATGGTGTACATTCTTATTAAAGATGGATTATGTGAGGAGAAACAACCTAAACTGACTGTCCTGCTGGCATGGAAACTGTCCAGGGCCTCTCTGCCCCCAGAAATGGAAGTTTTCAGCAACCTCCAACATGTGGTAGAAAAATGGATGTAAAGAAGTAAGCTAAGCTCATGACATCTATTTGGCTGAGACCACTTTGCCAGTCTTATTGTGCAGGATAACTATATAGCCATCATAATGTACAATAAGCCTCACTGAAAGAGTCATATATTTCACACATTTACAGAGAGCCAGGGGTTTGATTTTTGTCCTTCCCTTCCCTTCCTTTCCCTTCCTCCACTCCTTTCCTGTCTCCTTTCCTGTCTCTTTTCCTTTCTCCTCTCCTCTCCTTTTTAATATATACCTTCATGTATATGAAGATACATATAAATATATATCTTAATGCAGCTTTTAGTTTGCTGCTGAATTCAGTGCAGTGTTTTGGGTAAAAAGGCCAAATGGCAGATTACATGCATTGCATCTCATAAAAGTTACCTGAATTTTATAAGAGTAAAGTAAAGCTGAATTTTCAGTCCTCTCTAAAAGGAGTATTCTTTTTTCTTTTTTTTTTTTTTTCCTAATGTTTTGTACTCTAATCCTTTATTTTCATTTGTTTTCAATAATATTGGGAAAGAGGGAAATGACTACAGACCACATGTAGGAGTTGTCTTGGCAAGCAATATAGAGATCTATTTTATGTAATTATAAAGCTGGAAAAAATAAAACCATTGTCTCTGGAAAACTACTTTCAGTCTTTCTAAGACGATTTGTATTTGCTTGATAATCTAAAATGTCCAGAAGTTCTGTAAAATAGCTATTAGGGGAATATTTAAAATAATTTTGCAAAAGCCTACTGTAAAAACATGCAGTGACTTCTGTAAAGTGATAGAAGCAAATTAAAAACATACGAAGTTCTTCATACTATGTTTGGTCACTCTTTTTTGGCTTCGCTCACACCGGGTCCCACTGGGAGCTGAATTTGCTGTAGGCTAACATAAGATATATAAGCCCTAATGTCCTTCTACTTTATGACTGATGTCACGGTTTGCCAAGCCAAGATCTCCAGTGCATGATAAATGCCATGTCTTATCTTGCTGTTATCACTGATAATACAACATCAGCAGTATCAGGAGATGAAAGCAGGTACTGCTTAACACTGTGCAAATCTGAATTTAAGTATAATGGAGGTGTTACCTACCTTCCAAATTCAGAGCTACCACTGCTGTATCGTCCTCCAATCCTTCAATCACCTCACACTTGTATCTCCCGTAATCCTCCAGAATTATATTTGTGATTATGAGAGAGGCATCATTTTCACTGCTTTCTCTCAGAAACACTCTGCCTTGGTAGTTTCCGTAGCTCTTTCTGTGATGTCCCATTGCAACAAAGACGTCCACTTCTTTGAGGTAATCTGAGGTGAGTTTGGTCCACTTGACCCGGATTTTGTGGGTTCCTGAGCCAGCTGTTGATGAAGTGTGCTCGTGGTAAAATTTACATGGCAGTGTGACGTTGCCACCCCGGTGTGAGAAGATTTTAGCTTGCTCTGCTACCACAAGTAGACGGGGTCCATTTTCTGTTAGGATTCAAGGAGAGAAACAAA
Source organism: Nycticryphes semicollaris (assembly GCA_013400055.1). Taxonomy (NCBI): domain Eukaryota; kingdom Metazoa; phylum Chordata; class Aves; order Charadriiformes; family Rostratulidae; genus Nycticryphes; species Nycticryphes semicollaris. The sequence goes on along the minus strand of VXBJ01001400.1, from coordinate 51,720 downwards.
ACCAAGAATTTAGTCTATGGCATCAATCATATCCATTCTTTTACAGAATGGATATGATTGATGCCATAACAACCAGCTGTATTACACATTAAAGTCACACAGCATCATTTTCCTGCAACCATTTTGTGCCTATGCAGCAGTAGGGTCTATAAAACAGTTTTTTATATATATCTGTAATGATTTACTTAGCTACAAGCATGTCTGTGTGTGTATGCACCTTGAGAAGGAAACTGGTTCACAGCATTGTCCCCTCATATAGGCAGAGGCCGTTGTATATACTCCACAGTCACGATGATAGAGTTGTATAAATATATTCACAGACTTGTATAGCTGGTGGGTGAATGCCATCATCCATAAAGTGCTCCAAGTAAACATCCCATATTTCCCTGTAGGTTGTTCATAGGCTGTCTATCAATGCTGCATTTCTTTGTTTTCCATAGTTCAATTTTTACGTATATGCTTAGCTTATTGAGCCAGTAGCACCATGTGAGATGCAGTGAGTCACACTCACAAAACAGAAAAACCATTCCTGTATCAAATGGCACTATTTATGGAGACATGAAAAGTGTCAGCATAATTCTAAAACGTCTTATTTTCTACTTGTATTTTATTTTAATTTTTGAGTTTGAGTTCATCTTCTGATATATTTCCACAAAGCAAGGAAGTGCATTTTATCTTCAAATGTAAAATCCGGTCCTCTACTCTCCACTTTCCTCATCATCCCAATCTATATTTTCATCTGTTTTCCTCATCTTTTTCAAACTCATCACTATTTTATCTTTGATATTTTGATCTCACTTCAAAGAAACCCATATTTAACTGGCTGTTCCCTCTTCTTCTCACCCTCACCCCAGAGTCCCTGATCTCTTTTCTCTCTAGTAGGTCACTACGGCTGATGTTGCTCCATGAAATCATTGTATTTAGGACAGTAAGCCTGAGCCAGTGCTCACTTCTAACTTTAAGTCTCTGGGGCTTCTTTGGCACGCCTTGGGAAAAACCTGGGAAACACAGATTTCATGGTGGCAGCCAGCAGATATATCAAAAAGTGAGAATATTTCCTTCTTTTGGTACCTCTTGCCCCTCCTCTCATGTGCAGTTTGCAAAACTGACATAGCAAGCTCAGCACTTCTGTAGATAATGCCATCCTCTATCACTGAGAAACCAACCAAAACCAGCAACGAATCATCAGCGCTCTGCTCGCTGGGAGAGAATTACCAACCTCACTCCACATAATAGATTGCGAAGAAAGACTTCATAACTCCCTACATGGGTTCAGCAAGTCAATGAAAGAGCCCAGAAGTGTGATTGCTAACTCTCGAGGCTCAACCCGTCTCTCTCTGCCTTCAGCAAAAGCCAAGGGTAACTTCCCAAATGTGGGGGCTGTCGAGAAGCTGACCCTATGAAGGCTGGCAGCAATTTTTCTGCTGGTGCCACTGGGGATGAATCTGGATTGGTAGGGCAAAACCACAGAAATGCATGGAAAAATGTCATCAGCCAGTAAGAGGTGTGGATGATGGACTGACAGGTGAGGTGTTAGTGACGAGCCCACCAGGGAGTATCCCACCCAGCCAGCTCTTTCTGCCATGCACTGCAAGTACCTGCAGTGTGTCTGCAGTCATGACGAGTTCAGGGAGACATTAGGATCTGTAGCTCATAAATGTCTCCAGACAGTCCTAGGCTTCTGAGTCCTGATGACAGGTCTTCTGTCTAAATGACATATTCACCTAAACTGCAGTTTCAGCTTGACTTCACTATCTGTCCATGCTGGCTACATGAAACAACAGAAGATGGAAGGGAAGGGGCCTGGACGGACCTGAGAGGTGGGTCCATGCAAACCGTATGAAGTTCAGCTAGGCCAAATGCAATGTCCTGCACCTGAATCAGGGCAATCCCAAGCACAAATACAGGCTTTGGGCAAAGAAGGTAGTGAAAGCAGTCCTGAGGAGAAGGACTTGGGGTGCTGGTTGATGAGAAGCACAACATGAGTCGACAATGTATGCTGGCAGCCCAGAAAGCCAATCACATCCTGGGCTGCATCAAAA
>VXBJ01001400.1:32302-48948 GCA_013400055.1 Nycticryphes semicollaris | reverse complement strand
CTTTTCTCTCTAGTAGGTCACTACGGCTGATGTTGCTCCATGAAATCATTGTATTTAGGACAGTAAGCCTGAGCCAGTGCTCACTTCTAACTTTAAGTCTCTGGGGCTTCTTTGGCACGCCTTGGGAAAAACCTGGGAAACACAGATTTCATGGTGGCAGCCAGCAGATATATCAAAAAGTGAGAATATTTCCTTCTTTTGGTACCTCTTGCCCCTCCTCTCATGTGCAGTTTGCAAAACTGACATAGCAAGCTCAGCACTTCTGTAGATAATGCCATCCTCTATCACTGAGAAACCAACCAAAACCAGCAACGAATCATCAGCGCTCTGCTCGCTGGGAGAGAATTACCAACCTCACTCCACATAATAGATTGCGAAGAAAGACTTCATAACTCCCTACATGGGTTCAGCAAGTCAATGAAAGAGCCCAGAAGTGTGATTGCTAACTCTCGAGGCTCAACCCGTCTCTCTCTGCCTTCAGCAAAAGCCAAGGGTAACTTCCCAAATGTGGGGGCTGTCGAGAAGCTGACCCTATGAAGGCTGGCAGCAATTTTTCTGCTGGTGCCACTGGGGATGAATCTGGATTGGTAGGGCAAAACCACAGAAATGCATGGAAAAATGTCATCAGCCAGTAAGAGGTGTGGATGATGGACTGACAGGTGAGGTGTTAGTGACGAGCCCACCAGGGAGTATCCCACCCAGCCAGCTCTTTCTGCCATGCACTGCAAGTACCTGCAGTGTGTCTGCAGTCATGACGAGTTCAGGGAGACATTAGGATCTGTAGCTCATAAATGTCTCCAGACAGTCCTAGGCTTCTGAGTCCTGATGACAGGTCTTCTGTCTAAATGACATATTCACCTAAACTGCAGTTTCAGCTTGACTTCACTATCTGTCCATGCTGGCTACATGAAACAACAGAAGATGGAAGGGAAGGGGCCTGGACGGACCTGAGAGGTGGGTCCATGCAAACCGTATGAAGTTCAGCTAGGCCAAATGCAATGTCCTGCACCTGAATCAGGGCAATCCCAAGCACAAATACAGGCTTTGGGCAAAGAAGGTAGTGAAAGCAGTCCTGAGGAGAAGGACTTGGGGTGCTGGTTGATGAGAAGCACAACATGAGTCGACAATGTATGCTGGCAGCCCAGAAAGCCAATCACATCCTGGGCTGCATCAAAACAAGCATGACCAGCAGGTCAAGGGAAGTGGTTCTGCCCCTCTACTCTACTACCACACCTGGAGTACTGCATCCACCTCTGGGGGCATGCACATAAGAAGGACATTGACCTGTTGGAGCCATAAAAGGGGGGCCAGCAGGGGGGCCATAAAAATGATCCAGGGGCTGGAGTACCTCTGCTATGAGGACAGGCTGAGAGAGTTGGGGTTGTTCAGCCTGGAGCAGAGAAAGCTCCAGGGAGACCTTATAGCAGCCTTCCAGTACTTGAAGGGGGCCTTCAGGAGAGATGGGGAGGAACTCTTTATCAGGGAGTGTAGCAATAGGACAAGGGGCAATGGTTTTAAATGGAAAGAATGGAAATTCAGAATAGAAGTTATGAAGAAATCCTTTACTGTGAGGGTGGTGAGACACTGGAACAGGCTGCTCAGAGAAGCTGTGGATGCCTCATCCGTGGAGGTGCCGAAGGCCAGGCTGGATGGGGCTTTGAACAACCTGGTCTAGCGGGAGCTGACCCTGTCCATGGCAGGGGGATTCAGACTAGATAATCTCCAAAGGTTCCTTCGAACCCAAACCATTCTATGGTTCTATGAAGAAATCCCAGAGTATGCAGCATTTTATAATTATGCAAACACATTTTGGGTGGTAGCAAGGACAAGCTCGATGAGTGCAAACAAACTTGCATCTGCTTAAGTAAAAGAGATATTCCAAATGTGTAGTTCTTTGTGGGGAGATGCTGTGCTAAGAGCACAGCAATTGCTATTACCTGCACAGGACAGACTAGCCAGGGCAGCAGCTTCCTCTAGAATGAGCAAGCTTGAGCACAGCAAGTTGTTTTACCAGAAAGAAAGACCTTCCTGCCCAGTGACACATCATTGTTGCACAGCAGATCACCTGCAGCTCCATATAACTGTTTTTCTTTTTCACTGCTTTTCTTCCCAGAGGTGAGCAGAAGCTCAGTGCTGCTCCAATAACCCATCTTCCCCCTTTCAGAGGAGAGCATTCAAGGAGAGAGGTGACCTGAGGCAAGGTACCATGGAAAATGTTGCTGACACTGTTTCCACAAGATGAGAAGGAAGAAAGTGAAGGCAGCCAGAATGGTTTGTCTGCAAATTTGCCTGCTTCCTTCAGGGACAAAGATGTTCCACAGACTTCTGTCCACCTTTGGAAGAGAAATGTTATGCTTTGGGGTGGTTATTACCAAGAAATCTGAATCAGAGCTCAACTATGTTGGGTCTTCAATACTGAAATAGTCAAGTTAATAAATATTAGCAGAAAGGACTGGGGCAGGAGGGAGAGTCTGACTCAGGCTGCTACAACACTCCCTCTTTCTAACAACAGCTAGTCCGTGCCAGCAAGGCCTGGACACTTGCCCAGAGCACTGCCACCTCTGACTCTAGCATCCTTATGTGGTGGTGCACCTCCCTCCTGGCTGCTTCCCTCATCCTCTGTCCCTTTGCAGCAGCCATTACTGAGTTTATATATCAGAAAACATAAAGAACGCAGGGGATGGGAACCTGGGTAAGGAAAGAAACATGGATTTTCTCAACCTGGAACACCTCCTACATCTCTATAACTTCAAAGGGAGCAACAAAATTTGAAATATACCCCCACTCCCAAGTTTTCTAAAAGCTAATTATCTTTTATAGAAAAAGACATGATGTGCCCTTCTCTCCAACAAGACAGTGGGACAGAAAATAAGACTTCTGCTGCTCCCAGAGGAGGAGAGGAGGAAGGAAGAACCTCTGGCTTTCGAGGAAATGCAGATGTCATATTAGGGGAGGCTGTGTAGTTTCTTTTTGGGCCAGAAGACACGTAGAAGACATGCAGGCAACAGGGATTCAGGATTAAAAATGAGATAACTGCGGCTTGGCAAGAGGCCAGGAGGTCTTTATTATCCATCAGCCGGTGAGAATTAGGGCCAAAGTCATCTAACTGGATATTTTCGGGAGCATGGCAAAATGGTCTTGGTCCTTCTGGAGTCAACAGAGAATGAGTTAAAAAAAAAAAAAAAGTCACAACAAACAAAAAAATGCCCAGACACAGAGCAAAACAGAATCTCTTCATTAACATTATGTTTAGCACTCTGGATGCAGCATTCTAGTTTAGTGCTGTGAAAGTCAGCTTAAATGAGGAATGAATCTAGCTTCCTGGGTTACCTTATTACAATGAGTAATGATCTGTTGTGAAACAATGATCTGATCTTGGGAGATGGCATAAACACTGTTTTAAAGGCTTGCCAGAGTGGCTCCCTGGTTGCTTTCCTCATCAGGTTTCTGATGGGGCTGCTCCTTCTGAATAATATAATCTTTGTATTGAAATGGCAGGAATATATAAAAGATGAGTGCAAGGAGGAAAAACATGGGGCAAGTGAGTGTTATCACAAAGTCTAGCATGTTACTTGGAGCAGACAGTCCTCCTTTTTCCCCAGAACTACTTTCTTTAGAAGTACCATCAGAGAATTTGTAAGGTGAATGGACAAACAACTATAAACTCTGGAAACGCCAGATAATCCCTCACTAAACTTTGTCTGCAATGGGCTGTTGGGCTATTTGCTGGAGACAAGACAGACCACATCCATGGACCCTCAGACGGTGGACTAATGGCGTGGAATGTGCTGGGCAACTTCCAGCTGCTCCTTCTGTTGGGAACAGAGATGGCCACAGTCTAGTTATTGTCTCTGGTCTCAGCTCCAAGGTCAGAAATAGGATGAGAAAGTTTTGTTAGGTGGGTTTTTCACCCTTCCAGATATATTTTGTCCTCAAAGACAGGGAGCAGCTCAGCTGCTTGTACAGAACCAGGCACCACTGGTGACTAAGTTGCTGAATTTTTTCCACTCTTTCTTCCCTACTATTGATTTTGATGGGCTATGACCTTTTGTTAATCCTCTTCGTGCAATTAGATGGATGACAAAAGGCAACATAATGCAAGAACAACTAAGCTTGCTAAAACTGAGTTTGTCCAACTTGCAGAAACTATCCAGCTGCCTGGGACAACACACAACTCTGGGAGCTGCTTTCCCAAACTCTGGGGAAAGACGGCCTACCACAAGTGAAAACTCACTTGGAAAACTTGCTATTTGGGTCAGCTTTGCTGCACCTCAGCGGTGCCACGTCAAGGGGGTATATACTGCAAGTGAAAGGGTATCTTGCTATGCTAAGTAGCAAGGCAGAGGCAACAGCAGGCTATCTGCCTCTGTTTTATTCCCCTCCTCTGATTCTCCCTTATCTGAGTTGCTGTGCAATTAGCACTGCTGTTCTGGTTGTCATTACTTATTTCGTACACATCCGACTTTTGACTTCGTTGTGATGCCTACTTCAACAACAGTAAGTGGACTTGCTCTCATGCTGCTAGAGCTCTCAATCCAGTCTCACCTGCTAGTTTATTGATTTAGTTCCAAATTTTGCTGCTGGACATGTGTTCATATTTGTTTGTCTTTTTAGTTGTTGGTTTTGGTCTTGGGTTTGTGTGTATGTGTATGTGCAGAGTTTTCTTTCTGTTTGTCGTTTTTTGTTAGTTTTGCTCTTAACTGGCTTCTGAACTGAAGGGAGGTGGCAAGCCAGGTTTGAAAGGCCAGGAACATAGTGTGGGGCAGAGAGCATGAGTCACGCCATGTCCCTTGGCAAACAGCTTTATCCACTTTATCCATCAGAACTGTCCAGAAACTTATGTGGACCTGGCTACAAAACTTGATTATTCCCACATTTTAATGGACTAACTTACAGAGCAAAAGTGGAGGGGAAAAAAAAAAAAGAATTGTATTTTTAGAGGGAAAAAATTATAAGTCAGGGATCACATCTTAGACGTGTTTTGTCAGATAAACTTATGTACTTCCTAAATGTTCCACATTGTTAGCAAGACATTAGGTTAATAACCTAACTGTAGTAGGGTGTGTGCAGGTTAATAACCTAAAGTAGGGTGTGTGCCACCCTACTTTAAATACAGAGAATTGCTTCTGCCTTTCCTGTAGTGTTACCAGGGACTTGAGCATAACTCTTATGTTAAAATATCCTCAGTCTTCCTATAGCAGTGGCATGTTTTGTTACCTGACCATGCTAATTTAAAACTCAAAACTAACTTCTGTGAGAACAATAATTTGCGCTTTCTATAATATGTACAGAAGGGCATTGGTATAATACATGTGTGTATTGCTCAGAGAATCCAAAGGGAAAAACATGAAGAAGAATTACAGACTTTTTTTCCCCACATAGTTTTCCTACATTTTTTCTAGCTATGTTTTAGCTAACTGCCTTTTAACTTTTGGTTTTGGAAAAATAATCTAAAAAAATTTGTGTATCAACTGTAAGACTAGGTAAAGCTGTTCTTATTTGCCCATTGAACTACTGTGTCCTCTAAAATGGCAGGATAAAATACTCTCTACGCATTAGTTTTAAGATTTGACATACAACTAGTAAGAGAAATGCTAGATAAATCTTTAGTTAAAAAGTTCAGGTACCTTGTTCAGCTAAACCCACCAGCTTTATAAATAGAGATGACAAGATTGATGTAAAACATTTTTCACCTGATCCCATCTACTCAACCTGAGTAACACATTGAGGAGAATTGTTAAAGCAGTTGTATTAACTGAAGCTTAGTTTTCTAGGAGACCGAGTAACACATAAAACGATCAGGCAAATAACAAACTTCAGCTCTTCTACAGTATTGCCACCTTGTGCCTTAAATAAACTTCAAGTATGTGTTTACTTCAGTATAGATAAAGAAATTACGTGAAGTTCAAATCAGTAGTGCACCTTATCTCTTACTGCATTTTTTGGCTAGTCCAGCAAGACTATACAGCTTCTTTCTCTCTATCTGTTCTGGCTTGTTTAGAAGAACAGGAAGGGGACTGTGAACAGAACTCATTATCATACAGAACAAATTGGGAAAAGATTTATTCTGCTTTTGTCAGTGATTAATTGACTTAACTTTTTTTTTTTTTTTTTTTAATAGGACAATATTAGAGTGTTATCTGTTCATTCCACATCGACATACATCTTGGTCTGCATAAACAGACCTGCTCAGATTTCTTGATAGGCAAATGGGTGTATCCTTGTATCTGAAAGGTAAAGAATTGTTGCATAACATAAAGTAACATATTCAAGGAAGAGCTAAAAATGTAAAAGTTGGTCTGTTTCAACTGAAAATTTGTGTTCCCTTCTCTGGCCTTTCTTGTTGTATTTCTACAACTTGAACAAACTGGAAGCATATGTTAAAGGCTCCTACCACCCTTAAGTCATTAATTCAGCAATTAAGGTAATAACCTAGTAAACTTTGGTTTTTTTTGTAGAACAGTTACACACAGAAGAATGCTCTTAGAATGCTCTTATCTCTTAATGGTACTCTGCCTCATTGAATAATTGGTCAGCAACTAGCACTATGAATAGATTAGACAGATATTCAAAGCCCAGCACTGAAAAGAATCACCTTCCTCTCTCACGGGTCTCAGAGTCCTTCACAGATCTTGACTTCAGAGGAAATCAGAGTCTTTAATTACAGTGATGTGATTAGAGTAGTTAGTATTGTTTTTTTGTTGCGGACACTGAAGTGTCTAGGATAGACTTTTGACCCATTTTCACATTCATCAGATGATTTTATTTAATATTATGACTCTTTCTAAACAGTGAAACTGATATCCCTTAAGGCACATGCAGTTTACTGGAGTGAGCGGGTGAGGGAAACAAGACATCTCAGTCAAATATAGTTCTCTCATTTGCCTTTATCCACAAAAGTTAAACTGGAATGACTTGTATGCAGACAAACTACCAGAGAGGAAGGTGATATGGTCAAGCAGTCTGGGATAATAGAGTAGCCTCACCAAAACCATGAAATCCACTACAGGCTTCAGGAAAGGAAATAAAGTCACAGAAGAGATGAAATGCAGCTTTAGGTATCTATCTCATAAATTTTGTTCATAAATATTGGAGTACAACCAAAGAAGAAAAGATATAAGCAAAAGGAGTGGGCCAGAGGAAAGAAGCAGAAAGGAATACCGGTAAAGGTAGGGGGTAAAACTGTCTAGCAGATGAGAAATTTGACTGAGGTCCAGTTTCACTGTATTATCCAACAAGGAGACAACCAGGAATTAGAGCTAAACCTGACAGCAGAAACAGAGATATTCATGAAACGAGTAGCTGATTTCTAAGAAAAATTGAAATATTTAAGAGAGAACATGATATTTATGCCTATTGCAGTGTTAAAGACAATGGCAAGTGTTCAGTAAAGAAATTCAGAGTTTCAAGACAGCGGACATCTGAAAAAGGGTTCTGTGTTCCTAGAAAGCAATGTCCTGTCAGTATAATCAGAAAACAATACAGTTTATGGAACACCACTTGGTTTACAAATTTGGAGTCTGAAAGAGATGGCAAGAGTTTTTCTACAAATGGAGGGGCAGCAAAGTGGGGTAGCTGGAACTGGTTCCTGACACAGCTGTGAAGGGAGGCAGAAGCACTCTGAAATAGCCCCCAGAACATAATACAGTATTACTAGCTGGCTGCTCTACAGGATGACCAAATGAAAGATAAAGGTGATGAGGTGGCACTGTACATTAGTGCTTCAGCAGCCTGTGAAGAAATAAGAAATGATAGTGAGGACAAAACGGAGCACAGATCAAAAGCGTGGCAGGAAGGACTGTAAAAGGTCTTACTGCAGCAGTGAAAAAATAGTCTTTTAAGCAAGTGCAGGTTAATTTTGGAGTATGGAGTCACCACACAGATAAAGGTGGAAGTCAATAGAGAAATGACCCAAGAGTTACATTAACAAATCCTCTCCATTTAATAATGCTGGGTTTGATGTTCTGAAAGTATGATGTTGTTTAAAGTACATGAGCGTATTGATATGAAATGACAACATAAAGATGAAAGCTGAATTCAGAAAAAAATAGCCTGTTCAAAGAAAACGGTAGAAAAATCACACCCTTAAATACTGACATTACTACTGACATTTGGTATGGCAAACCTGATGATAGAGAAATTATGCTCATCTGTCACTTTAAGAATAGTACCATGCGTTTCTGGACAACAGCAAAATAACATATTTACGTGAGGAAAGTAATTTAACTGTTAACAGGCCAATTAGTCTGACCTCAACAGTATACAGGACCTTAGAACAATTTTTGAAGAAAAAGTGTTGAAGAACATAACTAGAGTAAGTCACTAGAAAGAGGGACAAAATGCTGTAGATACTTACCAAAGGGTGTCAAACTAATTTGGTATCAGTGATATAATAGAAATAAATGTATAAGGCCAGCAAAATATATCAATTGCTTGGAGATCTGGGAAGCAAGTAATATAGGAAATACAGGTAATCAGACAGGATGGAGAAAACAGGCAGGTATTATGGCAGAAACCTTGCTAAGTGTCTAAGAACTGGACAGAGAGGAAACTGCAATTGGTTGGGCTGAGCATAAACAATTATCCTAGAAAAAGGCCAGTGAACTCTGTCACAATTTTTGAGATACTAATATTTCCATTAATTTTACCTTATAAAGTAAATGTGACTATTAATAAAATTTTCACACAGCACATTAAACATCACCGAAGGGATAAGAATAGATGTTTATAACGTTTGAAGACAGAACAATGGAAAAACTATGATAACAGTTAATACTGAATGCATAATCTTGATTTTTAAGGCCTAGCCTGAAGAATTACTTGTATAAACCTTGTACTTGTTAATTGCAAGTGAGAATGAGGGAGAATGACTCCAAAACATTTTCAGTCACAATATACTATTGATCAGCACTGCAACGTGGCTGGGAAGAGTACAAGGTCTGAAAAACAAAGTATTGTTAGCTGGGAAAAAAAAGTTTACTAATGCCAGCATAAGATCTTGGCTGGAACAAAATCCTGGCTGAGGCACACTCAGGAAGTACAGCTTCAAACAAGAACAAGTGGAGAGATGAACTACTGATTATCAGGCAATTGGAGGTTATAGACTTAGAGAAGAATTGGAAAAATTTTACTAAAATGACAGCTGTGAGGATATGGTGTTATTAATGTTTTAAAGTGAACAACAAAGAAGAAAAAATGTTATTTGAAGCTAAGGAACAACACTAGGAGATGAGTAAGGCAATGCAGTGGCTGCAAATAAACACAGGAGACCATTTTTCATGTCAGAAAAACAGGGTCCAAAACTACCTTGTAGTAATGAGATTTAAAATTCAGCTTTTTAAAAAATTAAACTAAACTAGAGGAGATTACATGATGTAAAAGAGGCAATAGAAGACGGATTAGTTCATTGCCTCAGGAGATCCCTTTCAGCTCTGTGTACTTGACTACACAACACATATCTGCACCTTTTGTAATTCCAAGGCATTCCAGAGCATGAAATCCAGGAGGAGTTCAGCTACATCTCTCTTATTTCAGCTGTGGAGGGGAATGCTACACTCCTTAATGCAACATAAAATAACTTTCATATGAAGCTATAACACATGTGTTCCACAGGCCTCCCTGATTTCCAGCTTGTTTCCAGGTGTAGGTCATCGTATGTGTTTATGCAGCACTGGGCAGAGCAGGGCCCCAAGCCTGATGGGATTCCGCAAAGCAGTGAGGAATGAAAGAAATTAATAGTAAAAATACCAAGTTTTGAACAGTTTTATTCTTTTTGATTTGTGATCTCTGTATTTCAGAGACTGAATCAGCTGATGTACACAGCTCATGGCAGAGCTCAATTTTAAGCTTTAACCAGCTTTCCTTGAAGGAATAAAGTCTGAAGGTTCAGATGAGTTTTCATGGATAGGGAGAATGGTCCATCTTGAAACTTTTATCAACTTTAAACTATTTAGCACTTGCAGGCTGCACTATACACATGCTTAAGCGACAGATATGACTTGCAAATTACACTAAAGTGCTGATCAAGCAAGTTTAACATACACAGATTAAGGGAAAATAATTTCGCTTTGGTTTAATTATTTCCAGTAATAACCTTCCAAAAAGATAAATGAAGTTTAGAATTAAGAAACTGCATTTTACAAGGTAAGGCAAACTCTGTGTTTATTAGAGGACAGTGTCAACAAATATGAAATTTACCCAGGGGAATGAATGTCCGTCACCTCAAACAATGAGATAGAACATTTCGATGTTACATGATGAGATATATCATTTTGATATAACACATTAATTTGACCTTCATCCTGTGAGTTTCCTGAGAGTGAAACCAGCTAGCTGTCATTCCCTATTTGACCTTGACAATCCCAGTGCCTGTTTTCAAAGGTGCAGGCTACCTTTAACTTCTGTGACTTTCCTGTGAACTTCTGAATGTTTGGGCTTTCTTAATAACCTGCCCTCACTTGGTAATTCATATTTACACAAACACACAAATAACACAATTTTCCAGTTGTTGTGAGACAGGAATCAAATTTTACAAAGGGAGAGAGAGAGAAAGAGAGAGCAATAATGCTGCGTTTCTTATTAGCCAGACTCAAGAAACATGTAAATGAAATCAGAAAAACCCCTGTTAGTTCTGCCTGTCCTTAGTGCATAAATCCCCTGTTTTTTTCTTATACAGGATGACCCTCAATGACTGAAGCCTGGGCTGAAAAAACAGCTGCATTGTACTGCAGACTGAAACCCTGCTACAGCTATCAGCTCTGGGATTCAAACATGAACCAAACAGGATTATGCAGAAGGCCGGTATAACACTTAATGTGAATTAAAGGTACTGAGGAAAGACACACTTCTTTTGGGGTAAGCTACTTTTTTTTTTTTTTCCTAGTTTAAATAGCCCAGTTATCTCAGATGTGTTGAGCCTTTCTAAATATGAAGCAGCAAGAATGTTCTGTAATATGAAGTACTACGTATGACAGTCTTCTTAAAATCAAAAATATTCCACAATAAACTAAAGGCATTTCAACCCATTGCAGTTGCTTATTATTTTAGGATGCATGCTCTTTATCTTAAATCATGCTGTACTTTACTCACTAATCTTAGTGCAAGGTTGTGACTAAGTACTATTAAAAAGTGCAATTTTCTTCTTCTTTTTTTTTTTTTTTTACTTTCCTTAGGAGTAATAATAACGTATCAGAACCAGAAAAGTTTTGTCACCAGTAATAATAGTATTTAAAAAAAAGTGCACCAGAATAAACAATTAAGGATCATTAAACACATTATTCTGTTTCCCTCAGCAACCCAAAGATACTGGTATTTTTCCCATGTATTTCCTTACCTTGAATGTGAATAATTCTTTCATGCTCCAGACTTGAGTTGTCCGGGTGAGGTTCAGCCCAGCAGACAGAAATCAGCACCAGAAAAAGTAGACTCTTCATCTTTACAGTCAAAAGAATCTTCTTCACTGTGAGGGCATCACATACAAAGAGGCTTGTGAATTTTTTGAGACCTTTACAGTGTTGCACTGCACAACTTGTTACAGCAGTGATCTTATGAGGCACCTGTAATGTATTTAACCCACTCAGCTGAATAAGTTACAGCAGCCACTCATTTTTTAGGCATTGGGGAATGGACCTTTTTATCATGGACTTTGATTAAATGAATATGGCAAGCCATATTCAGCTCCGCCTGTGCAGAAATACAACATGAAAAAATAAAACCACACACACAAATATCCATAAACCAAGCTCCTTGCAAGACCAGACTCCCTGCAAGCAATACCTGTGTTTCAAAACCTGTTCTAGGGTACTTTTGCTTTTCCAGCCCTACTCTAGATCTGGTCTGTAAATGCAGTTAAAACCATCAGAGCTACCACTGTGTCTATATCCACTGCATGATGCAATCTGCTGATGACAGGTTTTCAAGATTAAAACAATATTCTCATAGGTTTTGGCATTTCAGTCAAGACTACAAGTTAACTTAGCAGTCAGGGTGGTAAGTTTGATTGAGTTAAGTAAGCAGTAAAGATGACAAAACAGTTCTCAGGCTGACTGTAGAGACCTATTTTATTTCAGAACCACTCACCATTTTACAAGATGCCTAAATACACACTGAAATGTTCGAAACCATGCACAAAAGTGGGTTAGAGTTGTATATGCTACCACTGCAGTTGCCCTGATTGATTTTTCATTCATTTCTACCTAGAATGCTGACGCACTAACTTAGCGTGCCAGGTAGGGTCTCTGCAGTCAGCAGAGCTGAGCGCTGCAGGAAAAATCTCTGCCAGCCTCTGAGTAGTAATTAGGCAAATGAAGACCTGAAATAGAAAAGGAGGCATAAAATACAAGACGTTTTATGTAGAGGGTTCAGGCTGCTGTGTGTTTTATAGATATAATTTTTATGACCCTGATTTCTTGAAATAAAAGATAGCTAATTCCCAACTTTGTCTTTCAGGAGACTAGGATTTTTTCCCCACTCATCAAATAGTTGCAGCATTATTAATGAGCTTTCTCTCTAATGCGGGGAGAAAATTATCTTTCCCCCTTTTTCTCTATCAGAGCTAGAAACACATCAAAGTAACAGGGTACTTTTGGTCAAAACCAGGGTCATGGTCCAAGTTTTGCAAACAGTCTCTGTCCCCAGCAGACTCAAACACCTATGTGTTTCCAGACTAAATCCAAATATTGCAATCCAAACCAACCTCTACTACAGAATGAAATGCAGAAATGCTATTGCCATTTTTTTACTTTTTTTCCAAACAGAACATGCATGTTACTTGCCTGCCCTTCCATTTCTTCAAAGCGAGTTTGAGTGGGAGTTCAGAGCCAATTCAGCATCCCTTGCTCCTTACTGTGGAGTGCCTAGAGGTAGGACAAGTGCTCGCTGTACGCTATTTTCCAGGTGGTCCCTGCTCAGTAACTCAAGACTCTCCGGCCACTCCCTCTTTCCTGGAAAGCTTGGCAGGCTGATGACCTCCATTCCTGAGAGCAAGGACAGATGGGGCTCCCTCTAGAGCATATCAGCCCCAGCCCTGGCTAACCAGAGGGGTCATACAAGGGCAGATGGGTATTCTTCCTGCATGACGGGACCAAGAAAGAGTGAGGAGCACTTGTGTAAAACCACACTGCTCTTTCCCTCACAAATCCCAGACCAGGAACCCCCCACTTTTCATCTAGGAGGGAAAAATGCTTCAGGTTTGGGGTTTGGATTTTTTGGCTGTTGACTAACAATTGATAATTCTTTTTTGTACTGGTGAGGGAGAGTGTTATTGATTTAGAAACTGTTTATCAGAGAAGCTTTGATTTTGAAGACAAAATTTATGGGGGTATTCCCACTTCAACTTGCAACATGTGTCTACACTAGGTGCAAAACATCCTGGACCCAATGAGTAATGGACCCAATGAGCCCCACAGGGGCTCTACAGACCTGCTGTGGGAGTGACTGAGCTGCTAATTAACACTTTGCCTCTACCTCTTGCCAGAAACCTGCTCTTTTCCATGGCACTAGTGAAAAGAAACAATCCCAGAGTGAGATGGCAGGTAGAACTACCATCCCCATCTCCCCCAAACTCCATGTGCGCAAGGACTGGGGTTCCACGGAATAAGAAAGATTTACATTCTGGTTACATGGATGGAAACCTCCACCCATACCCTTCTTCTTTGCCAAGGTCACCCTAATATGATAGGGGAAAATCCATGTAGCATCATCAAGTGATGATTATCAGAACAATCAGCCTAAGGATTAGCACTGAGGGAGCAGGATACACCTTTTAGAAATATTTGCCTGGACCATCAGGCAAAAATCATGTTACTGTGTAGAGTTTATATCATAGTATCACACAAACAAGATGAGAGGCAGGTCAACGATAGACTTGTGAGATCTGACCTCCCTTTTCCTCAGTTTCCTGGATGCAGCTGAACACCTGGTCTAATGGGAGATGTCCCTGCCCATGGCAGGGGAGTTGGGACTAGATGATCTTTAAGGTCCCTTCCAACTCTAACCATTCTATGACTCTATGATTTCATACGTCACTTGCCACAGACATGGTACAAAATCAAACTTAAGGCTACAGATCCACACTTTTTTTGGAGGGGTCTACACAAGATGGCGGTACTTCAGCTTTGTTAATAAGCAAAGTTTACAGTATCTGGGTTTCTGCTTTTCCCTACTTGCCACAGACAGAAAGGGTAGCCAAAAGTGTTCACTGGTGTGTGCAGAATCACACACACAAAGAGCATGTGTGTGCACGTCTGTGCTTTCTTTACTCTGGTGATGTTCATCTGCACTGCTAAGGTGTGTTTGTCCAACTGCAAAAAACTAGTAAGAACTTAAAAAGTATTTCCCAGGGGAGCAAATGTCTGGTCAATGTTTTAGAAAACGTACTCATTGCATACCTTTGCTTACGTCACCAGAGCCTTCATACCTGATGTCAGTCAACTAAGAGTAAGGTTTGAGCTGGTCAGAACTGTCCCACTGGGGGCCGTTTCAACCCTCCAATTAAGCCTGAGCAGCTTTAAGGCTGCCCCCTTTTATTGCCATGTGCTGTGGCAGCTGAGAAAACGTGCGTTTCCAAAGTCAGGGAGGAATGCCCTGAACTCGCACCAACTCTCCTCCTGGGATTCCCTGTCATGGGAACCACAGCACCGAGCCAGGAACCTGACCCCTGGGGGTTTTGAAGGTAACGCAGTTAGCCAGAGGAATTCACATCCTCAACTCTCGACAAGGCTATAGAAGTCAGTCTCCATTTCTGCAGCAGCCTAGCAGACCTCAGGGGAGACATGATAGGTGTGGATATTTTCATATTAAAATTAATAAAATCTTGGCTAGGAGACAGTGAATTTTCAGTAAGAAATGGTACTGATTAGTCATACTAAAGAAATTTGCACTGGTTTCAATTACTGCAGTTTATGAATCTGCTATCTCCCTAGTCAGGGACACAAAGAAACTGAAAAGTAGTTTTTAAATGGAGACCTCAAGGACCAGGGAAGTGGTCAAGGTGACTGTACATTCAGTTTTTAAAATCTCAAGAACTGCTTATTCTTAGATACAATTTGAAATCCTGATAGTAATCACTGTTTTCTTGTACTTGCCTAGCCATAATTAATCTACTCCTGGCAAATCTAAAAGGCTACAAAGCACCAATGTTTGTATTTTAATGTATTATTCTGCAAATTAACAGAATGCTTTCAAGTAATTCAACTGCATCAGCAACAGACCCTTCTCTGAAGAACAGAGTACTGGAAAATAATGTTATATACCAATCTCTATTTTAATAAAATAATATATTTCTTATTTACTACTGCAACTAATTTCTGGCTACAGAACATGAGAACATCCACTGTGTGAGGGCTAAGTTCACCTGGCTTAATATTATCCCTCTGACAATAGTTAAAAGCCTGGGGAATACCTTTGTTCATAGGAATTAATTTTTGTTATTATGATGACCGACATCAAATGCTTCTTTCCTTGAGAAGAAAGACCTGTGGAAGCCTGAACTCACGATGGCTCAAGAGCATACAGTAATACAACCACCACCAGCAGCTGCTGACACTCTCATCCTAGTGAGATGGGTTCTTGAACTAGCTTTTACCTAACTCATGCAAGTAAATGCAGTAATCAATAATATCTAATCAGTAAAATCAGCCTCAATAATTTAGGACTGAAACAGCCCCCAAAACTGTGGGCTATTAACATCTGTGCACAAACCTAATACATAATTTAAGCATTTACAAGTCCCCTCTATGTGGAGCTCTTTTCCATCCAGGAACTGCTGCAAAGCACTAGGGAGGTACCAATTTATGAAACAAAATTTATGTATTTTCAAGGGCAGGGTGTTAGCTGTGGTAACGAAGTCTCTCACCCTTAGACGCTGATGGTAGATCACAGATTAGGATGGAGACTAGTCTAGGCAGTACTGACACTGTCTTTTAATGGCTTTTCCTAGGCCAGGGAATTTAGAGCAGAATACTTCAATCCAGGTGATTAGACGGCTTTCTGGTGTTAAAGGACTGTCCCACACCTCCTAAAGATCACATCTTATATATATAGACACCTAGGCTTAGGCAACTGAGTCAAGCCATAAGGATGCAGGTTGTGGACACCTAAGTTATTACGCCTGTATGGAAAAATGTTTACATTTCACTTAGCAGTCCAAGCTGTTACAGTTAGTTTATACCCAGCCAACGTGGTTGGTGGAAGGAAGATGTGCTGTGGGTTGATGTAGAATGCCCTTTGTCTATTCTATTTTGCCTTTGAATAACTTCCTCTATCTGCAGTGTGGCCTCTCTGGAGAAGTGGGAATTGTGGGCTTGAATATCGCACGCTGACGTGGAGGGCATAATGTGCACAGCCTCTTTGGCTGAGTGGTCTAAGGGAGGCTGTTCTGCAATCAAGGTACAAACTTAATTTCACAAAATATTTTATTTTACAAACTTTGTTTAGTCAAGGACTCATCACTCAGAATTAAAGGGATAGAAATGGACAGAGTTGCCTGAAGTGCAGATCTGACTCAGGTGCTCCTTACAAGTGGCAGATTCAGAGTCCTTGTAATTAGCATTTCTTTTGGCTAGCTCTAGGCAGCTTCCCACTCAGCACGGTAAAACAACACTTTCAGAAACAAATACTCATCTCTCTATTGACTGCAGAAGAAGGGT
>VXBJ01001400.1:3985-22631 GCA_013400055.1 Nycticryphes semicollaris | reverse complement strand
AACACAAAATCTGCAATAAAATAATTTGTCTCTCTTTATACCTCTTGAAACACCAAAACACATTTTTATCTGTTCTGAAAAATAGAATGGCTACTTATGCAGTTATTATGGGTGTCAGACAGAAACCGAATACTTATTCACAAACTATTAATCTGATGTTCTCTGGGACTGGAAACTCGCAAGATGGACCTGAGCAGGTCCCAGTTGCAACTTCCAAACTCCCTCATACTTGTGTAATGGTTAATCTATTTCTAAAATGGGTTATTCGTGTACAACAGCTATTTTAACATTCTCATAGGGACTGCACATCCACAGGAGAAGAGCTTGTAATTTTTTGGGCCATAGTTAGTACTGTAGCAAAAAGTAGTAAAGAAAATGTTGCTGAAGTTAGAAAATGACTTAAAAAACATGGATTAATTGGCAGACACATGGTAATGATTTTATAAAATACTCTTTTGTCTTTTTGGTCAATTTGAAGAATGGATACTATTTAAAAAGTATTTTCATGAGTCTCAAAATAAAATAATCTGAAAAGCATAAATAAAATAAATGAGTTTTTTTCATAATCCAGTCTCACTGGAAACACTGTAGGCTGTAAAACTCTAGTTCTAAAAAATCAGGTCATTGCTCTAATTAAATCCGACATAGACATAAAAGCATGCATATAGATCCTGCATTTAATGAAGAACAATTCTGCACCTCCAACATGACACTAAAAAATTACACTACATAGAATTAATGCCTTTGAACCCTGCTATTTTCATCTGTAATTTACATGACACATCTTTTGAGGTATAGTCATGGATCTGTTTTATATAAATGTAGAGTTCTAGACTAACTTGAGGCATTTAACTTTGATCTTTGTTGGTGTCAAGATGGAACAATTCCTGCCATTAGATACCAGAGGCACTTTACTCTCAGGGAGTCACAGTGCTTCAGATGTGCTGCAGGGAAAAGCAATTAAAGAAATGTGATACTTTCTCTTCTGTGGGAAGGGTAGAGCAATTGCAGCAACAAAACGAGTTTTTTCTTCAAGAATATAAGCAAGGAGCTGGGGAAGAGGAGAGGAACACTTTTTGGCCAAGTACCTCATTGTGACTTCGGTTCTAGGCGTGCTTTACATGGGTCACCCAAGGGATGACAGCCGTTCCCCAGCTGTAGTGCAGCTCTAATGGCATAAAAGCTATGCTAAGCAAAGCAGATTGTAGTCTAGACTTTGGCAGCAAGGGCAAAAGTGCGACTACAGGCAGCACTGCAGGTTCCCTGCTGGAACAGGAGTGGAGATGGAGTCAAGCCTAACATTGATGCCCACAAACCACCAGTCGACAGACCATTCTGCATAAAGCAGTGGTTCCTCGTGGGAGCAGAGTGAGAGCAAAAGGGGAAAATGAAAATCCGAGAAGCCATGGCTGTGCACCGTTCCTTACAGTGACTGTGTGGGCTAGTGGGTGACCTGTGCTTTACAACTGGGACATCAAAGTCCAGATGCTATTTAAGAGCCGAGAAATCCCCTTCATTTTTACTATAAAAGGACTGGCACGCATATTTTATGAAGGATTTCAAATTGGTTGTAAGAGAAGAAAAAAAGGCCTTCAATACTAGTCCACTACTGCAAACACCTCTGTTCAAATGTCTCAAATTAGATTTTGTTGGAAAAAAGATACTGGCACACTCATAAGCCGACATACTTTCCGTTATAAACTCATTTCTAGTGTAAACTCTGAACGTACAAGCTATAAATACCACCTTGACTACAACATAGACTTTCAATGTGTGCTCTGAATGCAGAAACAATATTTGGACTTTAGCTGATTTCTTTCTTTATAATTCTTCATCACTTCTACCATTTTTATTTACTATTTCTTTACCTTTTAATAAAATTTTGAAATAAACTTTTTCCATAATATTTTTCAGTCAGGAAATAAAAGATGTGTTTGCAATGAAAGGCTTCACACTTGCTGCTCAGTGAGCAAAGCAATGCAGTTCCTTGCTGTGCCATAGCACATAACAAGCAGTAAATCCCAGTAAGAAAGAACATCCAGGTCTACGGTCCTTGTCCTTTGACTTAATATCCAACCTCTCTGTGCTCACTTCAAACTTCTGTGGCTGTTAAGCACCTCTGCTTTACCAGTCAATTGTGATTTTATCAAAGGTTGGTTTTTTTTTTCAACCTTTCCTCAGAAGCCTTCTTTCCCTTCATGAAAAGTTTTAACTGTTTTCTACTGAGCTTACATCTGCATGTTCACCTCCAGCTTAAGAATTCTCCTCTATTGCATTTACATGGTAAGAAAATAAAAGAATAAAATCTAACTATGAAGTGTGCCCTTGGACTTCTAGAAATAGATCCTCTAGATGTTCTAAAACATCTAGAACAACTCTGTTACCTGGAAAAAAAAAAAAAAAAACAAAAAACAACAACCAACCAACCAAAAAAAACCCTATGAAAAATGAACTAACCAAACAAAAAAACCTAATGTAAATTGCTCTAAATTGTGGGAAGGTATTTGAGACTGCTGTTTTTTAATGTTTTACAGGGATAGAGATAATGATATCTCTGTAGGCACAGGTTCCATTTTGTTGGCCATCAGGAAACAAAGAAAAGTGACTGCAGTGATTTAACCCCAGCCAGCAGCAAGAACCACAAAGCCACTCGCTCACTGCCCCCAGTTTGGATGGGGGTGAGAACTGGAAAAGAAAAAGTGAGAAAAAAATTCTCATCAGCTGATATGAAGAAAGTTTAACAGGTAGAGCAAAAGCTGCATGCACAAGCAAAGCAAACCAAAGGATTAATTCCCTGCTTCCCATCAAAGCCCGATGTTCAGCCATCCCCAGGAAAGCAGGGCTCCATCACACCTAACAGTGTCTTGGCAAGACAAATGCTGTTACTCCATCATCCCCCCATCCTTCCTTCTTCTTCCCCAGCTTCATATGCTGCCCATGACATCACATGGTATGGAATATCCCTTTGGTCTGCCTGGGTCAGCTGTTCCAGCTGTGTCCACTCCCAACTTCTTGTGTACCCCAGAAGCCTGCTCACTGGTGGGGTGGGGTGAGAAACACAAAAGGGCTTGAATTCATAGCAACAACCCAAAACATCCATGTTCTACTAGCACCGTTCTCATCCCAAATCCAAATCATAGCACTGCACCAGCTGCTAGAAAGAAAGTCAACTTCATCCCAGCTGAAAACACTGCAGTGATCTATCCAACTTTTTGGGGTTGGCAAAACAGAGTAGTGGGTATTGTCAAAGGCAAATATTGCTTGCTTTTTAAGCAGGCAAGAGGAGTGATTTAAACAACACTGTCTGTACTTCTCGATCACTGAAGCAAAGGTTATTAATTTCACAAGAGACATCTACAGCTTACTGCAGCGGTATGCTATAAATTCGGTAATCGCTTTCAGCAGTGCAAGCTAGCTGAGGCAATATCCTGACCTGAAAATGTTTTCTGGTGAAGTGTTCCTTGCTGGTCGGTTATGTGAGTCTCGTGGTGACTCCATGATACATCTGAGCAGTGCACAGAATGCAGTCACTGCTTAGACACTGAAAATGGACTTTGTCACCATCTGCACATATTTGCATATTTAGGATTCTCTGCATAATGGATGTGTACAAACAAGCAAAAGCCATAAGATCTCTCTTTGCTTTGAAACTACTAAATGTATTCCAGAATGTAAGATTTTATTTAAAAAAAAATAAAAAACCCCAACAACTAACTTCACCTCCGCTTTTACCAAATGAATTAATGCTAGTTGACATCCTTGTGATGCAGTCTAAGACATAGGGGTGACGAGCAATTTGTAAGGACCATTATTCTCACGGTGCTGAAGAAAACCTGCTGAACATGAGCTCGTGGCAAGCAGCCCCATGGTTCCTAGCTGAACCAGCAGTATTCTGCTGAGAAGAGTACCTCTCAGAGGGAGGCCTCAGCTTCTATTATTTTCAAAGAAGTAAAAGTATGTCAGAAGTGTAGCAATTAGTATTTAAATAGAGCACAATTAATGCTTGTGTGGGTAATAACTTTATCAGAAGTACTCAGATAGTTTACCCAAGTCAGCTGCTGCAAACAGGTGGATGGGCATATGGAAACTGCTGAGAGACACAGGGTTAAATCTCTGGTCCTTCTGTGTGCCACTTCTGCCTCATTGCTGTGGCGTGTGTCATACCTGCCCTCAATGGGAACAGGGTTAGAATTCACATTTTTGCATAAAGCATTATTTACTACAGTTTGCTTGAGTTCATGCTAGATTTTCTGAAACTCCAAGGCCATAACTATCCTCTCCCACATGCTAAAATCTTGGAATGCCCTAAATTCTCTAAAATCTACGGTAAGGAATACTCAGCTTAAGATGCGAGCATGGTGTACAGAAACCAGTTTTAATATCAAAGTATCTGGCGCTCTGGCCTAATGCTCCTTATGAAATAAAAACACACAAGATGCGCTTCACTGACTGGGATGAGTAAGAGGAAACTAGAGGAAGATTTTATATGGGTGATGTGAGATATATTTCTAATGCATTTGTTAAAGAGTCAAGCCTGTGTCATACCTATGTTATCAAAGGTGACTCAGGACTGCTTGCACAAACAGTCCATTGCTGGGACTACTGGAATAGTTCTGGTCTCACTGTGCTGTTTGCCTATGGCAGAACCCAAGGGAAAAGCTGGTGGAGTGAGATGAGCAGTTGCTCTCCCTATTACTGCTTCCAACCCAGTGACCATGGGACAGGTTTCCAAAACTCTCCACCTCTGCTCTCTGTTCCAGCTCTGTCTGTCTCCCATCCTTTCCCTGTGGCAAAAAGATGCTTGATCAAGAAAAGGCCTGAACTCTCCTCCTTGGAATGAGAAAATTCAGTGTCTCCTTTGTGGTTGGTAAGTCGCCATGATGAAGATGCCAGGAACCAAAATGTGAACTTTACCTTGTGACAAAACACCCAGAAATATAATCATGAAATCAGCTGGCTGAGAGTCATCCCATGTGTTAGTTGGTCAGACCCATGGCCCTGTTTGCCAGAGATGGTCTGTGAAGGCAACACTCCTTTGAAGAAGGCTGATGGCACTGCCCTGCCCAAGGCTACCTCCCGCTATGGGGTTTGCAGCCTGTCAGTGCTCAAGAAGTGGCATGGCTAGACCAGGACTTACCAGTGCAGTGGGAAGCTTGGCTTCCCAAGTTAAGCTTTCTAAAATTTGTATTAGCCATCTTCTGATGCCGTGACACAGAGAAGACCACGTATTCCCATAACTGAGTCCTTTCAGCACATGGAGGAATAAAACCCTTGCAACAGCAGCAAGCAGTTCATCTAACCCAAGGAGCTAGGATGGAATACAAGACATATCAACATGGCAGATGATGTTGTTGGCCCGCACATGAAATAATTTTACCTGCTTTGAATATGCAGTAAGAAATACCTAAAAGTATTCCTATTAAGTCTATGAAGTTATAAATTAATCATTTCAGAAGCTACATGTGGTATAATGGGAGGATGAAGTCAGAAAATTAAAAGGAATATTATTGGCCTTTGAGTCAATGAGCCAGGAGACATTAGCATATGCAATCTTTACTGTAATTATTTAACATTTTCAGGCTGCTGCATTAACCTTTGGAAAAATAAACAATGGAAAGTTACACAACTATTTTCAAAAAAGCATGAGACAGAAGCGCCTTTTTGTCTTCTTTGGAACAGTAACTTCATTGCTTAAAGCATTTTGACCAGATTTTTATTTGTCTTCTACTCATGCAGACATTTGTATCTTTCTAAAGTAAATGCATAGGATACACATATATACTAAACAAGGGAAATAATGGGAGTTACCTTGCATTGAAAAAAGTGCACAAATTTCCATGTATAATTGCTATTACTTTGTACATTTTTTTTATTTTTTACTTTGATCACTAAATTTTGTATAGATCTATGGTGATGAGCTGTATGAATTTTTGTAGGGTTTTTGTGGTTGATTCTACACCTCTGTGCTATTTGTTCTATTTGTTTTAGAAGTAAATTGAAGCTTCTGGGGCAAAAGATATCTTGTTTTTTGTTTTTTGGTTTTTTTTTTAAACTATGTAATTCCTAGTACTCTCAGGCTATCTAGATGATCTTTGTCACCTATACTCCCACTATATCTCCTTATTTTCTTGTAGTCTTTATCATGTAGGAATCTCCTCTATATTTGGAATAATAACTATCTGAGGCACTACAGAAGATAACAGCCAAGCAATATGAGTGCTGAGAACTATTCCAGCTTCTAGAGGGATTGTCGTTTTGGGCTCAGTGGCTATTTTGCTGTGATTCAGGGTTGCATGAAAGCTCATAAAGCCCTTTGAAATCATGACTTTAGCATAAAAACAATGATGTGATTTCAACTGAGCAACGGTCGATGACACAGATGTACTCCCCCTGCAGTTCTTCTGGACTTCCTTCATTATAATCCCTCCAAAAGCTACTGGAGATGGTCAAGATTAGATTGGCTTGCATGAAGGCAGACAGGGACTTTCTGGGGCAATGCCATAAGAAGAAATTTATATGGCACTGAGCTGGAGGCACTAGTATGCATCGCTTGACTGGGCTGGCACAAGCTGCATGTTACTGATGGCTCTATACCATTACCAGACAAACTGATGGGGTTGACTACACGAACAGCTGTACCTTTATACCATCCCTGTGAAAAGGGGAGGTTTTATCATCCCTTTTCTACAGGGGGAGAAATGTAAGTCTAAGAGCTCCCAGCTCATTCAAGTTGTGCAAGGATTTAAGTCTGAGCAGGGAACAGGAACTGTGCGTCTCAAGCAACAGTGAAATATCTTTACAGTAAAATGTCTTAAGTACCCAGTAAGACTTTCTTCCATATTGCAAGTAATACACAATTAAAAGATAACAATTAGTATCTCTTTTCAGATGCCTGAATCTCAAATTGGTGTCTGCTAGTATAGCAACCACAGTTCTTCCCTTCAGACAGCATGGAGCTGAGGTGGCAATAAAGATTCCCTGTAAGTCCTCGGTGGGCCCTCCATTTATGTACCGAGAAATTCTCAGTCTCAGTGTCAAGAAGATATAGGCAGTAAGGTGCTGGTCTTCAGATTTTCAATAAAGTTCCCTGACTTGTAATCATACCAGAATTCCTGCAGCAGTGAAGTGATAAACTGTATTAGAAGGATACAGCAAGCACTAACTTATCCCTAATGGTATATTTTGTGCCTGTGGATCTTTGGCTCTCCTCTGCTGTGACTTTATTACAGAAGGAGGAAAGCAAAGGTCAGAATCATAGGCAAATCTCTTGCTTCATTCCTCACTGCCCAAGCAATATGCTATATGGAACATATTTGAAGTAATTTTGAGATGAAAGATAACACTTCAAAAGGCCCTTCTAGCAGTGAATCAGCTATGAAGTACCCATAGCTTCCTGAGTCAATCGAGAGATGCTGATCAGTTTAGTGCTGGAGAATTGCATTAAAGGTCAATGCCAAGAGCAATTAAGGGCTGCACGATAAGAAACTGAAGAGTCAATTGGGAAACATACTGTAAACGAGCCTCATGTTTTCTCTATGCTATCTTTCTTTGCTTCCTTCTCCAGCTTCAGCTAAACACAGTTTTAAGAGGACTGTTCAACATCTGACAGCAGCAGCACTCAGAAGAGGTGAGTTTCCTCCTCACACCTCCCTATTCTTGTTTGGAGGAAAGGCAATATTGCAATTTGGACATTTCTCACTCTTTCCCACTGCTTTTGTCCTTCATCCTCTTTCCTTGAATGGCATCAGGAAGTGCTGCCAGAGTGGAGGTTTGTCATAATTTTGTAGTATCTTTGCCATCTTTATTCTTGTGCTTTGTGTATCCAAGCTGCCAAGAAAGAACCTGTAGCCCATTTTAGCTAAAATCAGTAACTATTTATCTTCAGTACAGTAAGTCTAGATGATACATAAGCAAATACGAATTCGGCTGTTGGAGACAAAGAATCAGAGATTAAATGAGGTTGCTCAAGTATGTGTCCTGTTGGAGATGCTTCCACCATCCCAGGGCAACCTGTTCCGGTGTTCAATCACCCTTACGGTTTTATGTTCTATTTAAACAGAATTTCTTGTATTTCTGTGTGGACCCTTTGCCTAGCACTGAGATGAGAAAGTCCCTTTCATTCTCATTGAACTCAGTGATACAGAGAATTGCTAGACCAAATCACGTGGTTAGCACTTTCTAATTTACTTCTGCAGTTCACAAATTCAAGCTTTCCATTGTAAGCATTTAAAGGCCAAAAAGACTTTTCTTAGTGGGATTCAAGACTCATATCTGATACAATGACTTTAAAACTGGGCACCTAATAAAACAAAGCCACAAAACATCATGAGAATTGCAAGAGTTGAGTGTTATGCTTTCTAGGCCATCTGCCATATTCATGCTTTCATGACAGAGAGATACGAACTAAGTTCTCCTTGAGGGAAGTCCACATGTATTTCCTTTGGGCTACACTGTCCTTACTGGAGTCTGGGAAGAGCTTATGTACCTACAGAGAACTAGAACTGCCTTTTACATTTTTTTCCAGACCTCCAAGATTTCCTAAAATGCATCCAAAAAACACGGGAATAAAAAGTTACAGCTGTTGACCAGCAGAGTATTTAATTTGTCCTTTTGTTCATATTTATTTGCACATTAAACAGTAACTGAACTTGCAAACCTTTAATTATAAAAGAAGAGGCAATTTTCTTGCTTCTGGTTTTCCTCTAGACTACAAAGACTATCTATAAATTTGCCTGAAGTAGACACAATGGGACTGTGACTCTGTTGCCAGAAGAGCCATTGCTCGTAGGTGGCATCTCTGTGGACTTAGAAGACACAAAACCAAAACTGGCTTTGAACCAGGATCCTGGATTTCTAATGACTTTGGGCCATAGTTTAGGGTATATTAAATTCTGATACAAAAAATAAGCTAAATTGTCTACTTGGTGTCAAAGGACTCAAAGACAGTGTGTTTACCCCACACTGTAGACCCTCATCTGCCTTTCTTTAGATATATTTGTTAGGGTGAGCTCTTATCCTCTGACATGTGGGCTCCATTACTGCAATACATCTGTAAGATTTTAGTTAACTTTTATGTAAGAAACTCAATATGAACTGGACAGTTTGTACTAATATATTAAAAAAACCCCAACCAACCCAAATCTGTAAATCATACTTCTATGGCAGTTTCTGCAGTAATAAAAAAATAAATAAAAATGAATCAATGAATATCATTGTCTGCAGAAGGAGGGTTGTTTTCCAAGATGACTATTCTGCACACTGCAAGTCACAGAAATATAGATTTGCTCAAACTCCTAATGAGCTAGAAATAAAAAGTCATCTTTCTCCTATATATAATGTCGGAGAAGGCTGAAGTCCAAGCAAACAAACTGCAGTAATTCAGTAATGGTGCAGTCCCAAACCAACGTTCCTCAGATAAAATAACAGAATCTGCATCAATCCTAAAATGCACCAAAAAGCAGTCACCCTCACAATATGACTTGACAGAAGATGTGTCTCCTGGTCTGGAAACAAATGCTTGTGCTTCCCTTCACCTGATGAATCACTCAGTGCAGTGATATGCACAGGTAAGGATGCTTCTTTCATCACAGATTTCCAGTGAGTGATTAAAAATAAGCAAATCTCAAGCTCTATTTACCCATATGAGATTTGAAGCCAGATTGGACTCAATTTTATCTGTTAAGTTCATGAATTTGAATGACCGCATTCAAGAACAAATAGTTATCTTCATGAGACACAGATTGTGAGAACTCATTAATCTCTTTAGGTTTTGTTAAATACTTTTTCTGCTTGTTTTGAAGCTGAATCAAATCTTCATTTTCAAAAGTATTTCTCCCAAACAAAACTATCTAATTCAGGAAATTTTATAAAAGTTGTCCAACAGACAACCACAAGGAGTCAACACCTTCATCCTTCTATTGATTTTGTCTAATGCGGTATTCAAAACTGAAACACTAGGACTTCACAGCCTTTCCAGGTAACCTAGGCCTGAGCTTTCTCATCATTTACAAACCTCTTTATCCAATCTTTCGCCCTTCAATATGCACCCAATACTTTTATTTTTTTTCTCTGCTACAGACATAGGGAGTGGATGATTTACTTTATCTTTGTAGGACCTTTTTATGATTGATTATTATGCCTGTCCTTCAGAGTATTCATCTTTAGGTTAGGCTAGGTAAAGGTTTTCAGTTGGTTCTTCCAACTCATTCTTCCTAAATTACCACTTTTATTATTTTCTTATGACTTTTTTAGCTGGTCTATAGAGCTCTCAAAATGCAGTATCTGGCAATTGAACAAGCTCAAATGAGACCTTAAACCTTACTCATCTTTTTACATTGTTTTCTCTCTGCCTCAGTTCATCACATTCTATTTGTTGAAAAGACTTTTTTTCCAGATATTTCTCCAGTTAGGCAAGAACTTTTCAACTTCAAAGCCTAGCTTCCAGAAGAATTCATTTTTTTCCTTATGCTGTGTTGTCTAAAAACTTAACCATATTTTCTATTCCATTGTCCCAGTTACTAATGAAAATATTGAAGAGTACCAAACCTGACTAGCTCTGGCAAAACCCTATATGATACATGCTTCTGTTTTCACAGTGAGCTATTGATTTCATAACCAGTTTTGAAAACATGTCACAGTAGTTTTATCAAGACAACATCTTCCTAGCTTTCTTATGAAGATGTTACACATGCCACTACCTTTCTTCCATCATACTGAGGAATGCCCTACTGGTTTGGAAAGCTTTTCTTATTGTCTGATTTGATCAGAGTGGAACATACATTAAAATACAGATGCAATCAGCTAAGGAGGTTGCTTTGGGAAAATGTGAGTTGCATACTTCCTTTAGCCTGCTGATGGGCGAAGATGGAATGAAGTGCCTGGAAACTAGATGCAACAACCCATTCGTTGGCTTAAAGACCAGATGTTGGTATTAAAAAGAACCATTCAGACACATTGACAAATGTTTTATTATTCTTTTGATCTACTCTGAGAGATTCTTGGTTAAAAGTTGCATTCTTTTCCTGCTGGATTTCCCAGAACATATAGTTGTTTATTTAATTGCACAGCATCTTTGCTCCTGTACAGATATTCTACTTCTGCCTCCTCTTTTCTGCTTTTTATATTTTATGTTGTCAGAATGGGACCAGCATGTCACACATCTGGAGTGCAACTGGCTTTTCTCTGGCACATGGTGTACAGACTCAAAGGAGCTGTGTTGAAAGACCCCACAGCAGCCAAGTACTTCTATCTGCCTCTTACTACATGCTCTCTTATGCATGGCGGGGCAAGGGACCAGGTCACTTCAAACCAGTACAGGGAGAGGTCACACCAGCGTCCCACACCAGGCACACTGGGTAACTGACTCTGACCGTGGTGCCTCTTACCCTGGCACTCAAACGTGTTGATAGACTATTTCTTTAGTAAAAGCCAAGGCTAATCTATTTAATTCTGTGTCTGTTCTCATTTGTAACAGATTTGCAGTATGATGGTGACCAGTTTACAATCTGGTTCACTAAGACTTTTAATCAATATTTAAGAGCAAAAAGATAGGCGTCTGTAATTATCTCTACCGATAATAACAGCTGAATTACCATCCTCTCTATTCACTGTTTCAGCTGGGCAAAATCTGGAAAACATTTAAGAGATCCATCAGTTCTTGGCTTACAGAGACAACCATCAAGTTCCCAAAGCACACCAAAACTGTATGACACGATACGCGTGACCAGACACACCACTGCATGCACAACCAGACAAATACAGCGTCACTGCACTAATAAAGTTTTTAGTATAACTCAGGTTGGAAAAGACCTTTAAGATCATCAAGCTGGACCGTAGTTTATTTCAGTACAGCAGTGAAAATGTGTTCTAACCAAAATAATCCAAGAATGAATACAGAATCATCCAAAAAGAACCAAACAAGCAAAATTCTGCCTGCCTGCCTGACTTGCTAATATAAACCAAATCACACTTTGTACACCTGTTTTAAAACTGTGTTATCAAAACTATTACAGAAACAAGTTACAAAGACTCAGCAAAACTTGACATTTTGCTTCAGCCATTTGGAAATCCTGAAACATGGTTTATCTGAGAATAACAACGTGTTCATTAATCTTTCAGGTTATACATGAAATTGAAAATGCAGAGCTTCACTACTGCACCTCGGCTGTTAGAAAATGGGAGAATATTACCTTAGGCAATAGGCAGTGCACATCTGGAGGTGGCAGCACCGTTATGGTCTGCTGTAGTCGCAACACAGGTGTCACTGCAATTTCAGCAAAAGAACTACCTGCTGGAACATTATTTTTCTCTGATATGGTTCTTATAAAACTCTTGGTTGGACTCAATACTATAATGCTTTCACAGTGACGACAAAACAGGAAAATCTGCAACACGCTTTTCTCATTTCTAGGTGGTATTTCTGTGTGTGACTCAGGGCTGGGCTTTCCTTTCACTTGAAAATATGTTTGTGGAAAAAGCCAACCACTTCATAGATATTTTGAGGCGTAGCATGTATTTTTGCAAGTATTAATAAGTAGATGAGTAGTTACTCAGTTCAAATTGGAAGATTTGGGAAGCTTTTTTTTTAGCAATGAAAGCTTTTTTCCTACATTAAACATCTAATTCTTCTACACAGATATTCCATGGGTACAGGTCTTGATTCTTCCACTGTTTGTAAACGTGCAGAGTATTGCTTAACACATTGCTGACATCACTGAGGTACTGTTGTCTATAAAGTTAAATAGATTTGCAGGTTAGGAGCATTATGTACTGCTTTTTTGATCAGCCGTCTGTGATATTAGGGATCCCATTCTGCAAAGAGATGAATAGTTTTATTCACTGAGCCCTGTCTGAGTTACTATTGATTTCACTGACCTACTAATATAACTAAAAGTTGCTTATATATTGTTTTGCTGGATCAGAATCTCACAGTGCAGTGGTATTGTACCATGCTTTTTGTGTATATGATCTTCCAAAACGCAAGTGCCAAGCAGTGATAGCCACTAACTGGCAGAACAATGAATCAACAGTTTTAAAACAATGGAGGGCAACAGTCTGTATGCTAAAAACTACAAATCATCAGCAGCCTACCATTTTGCACAACTGATTTTCAATCACCAGGCTCCAAAAAATAAACAACACATTCTAATAAGGCATGTGAGCACATATACATATATACATATACATATACACATATACATATACACATTTATACACATATAGGCATAGATGCACAGAATCTCTACAGGCATTATTGGAGGAAAGGAATTCTGAATGTAAGGAAATGTTCATGACAATAAATGTCAGTACACCTCACAGTATAATACACTAATACTTAGTGACAGACTTTAGATAACGAGTTACAAGATACTGTGACATAAGCAGTGTAAATTAACGTGATACGACACGCACAAAAATCCCAACCCCAAACTTAATACATCCATTTGCAAAAGTACAGACAAAAAGTGATCAACTGCAAATTTGAACTACTTCTAAGTAACTTTTCCTTCTTTTTCCCCCCAGAGTAGTTTGAAACACTTGTTTTCTACTATTTAGATTTCTGCCAAACACATTTCTAATCTAACCTGTCTCCATTGCCCATATGTTCCTTGTAGGCTGCAAGCATTTAAAGTAATTAGAAGAAATTATTAATGGAATGCTGTCTCAAGATAAGTCTTCTGCTATTAGACAAATGCCAAGATGACAATTTTTTGAAGGAAGAAGCATATATCAAGGAACATTTTTCTGGTCTCATGATTTTAGTTGTATTGTGACAGACAATTAATGATGTAGATCGTGCCATAGTATCTGATTGGCCCTCCTCCAGGAAAAGGTGGTGACTCGGCATGTCAGTGACTCTAGGGCACAGCTTTGTCCCAGGAGAGACTCTCTGGCCTTGCTAAGACTCTTATTAGCTCAGTTTGGGTCTGATTCCATTAGAGGCTCTTGTGACTTACATTACCAGGCCAGGCTGAGCTAAAAAGGAAGGTAGCCACCTATAAAGCATAGCATTGAGTCAATTAGCCCATTTGCTTCTGGTGCATTTTACCATCCTAGATTTTAATTTGTAAACTTTGCCTGATTAAAGGAAAGGCACATTTCCTTCTCACTTTAGCCATTAACTCATGCATCATGTTAACAACCTCCTATGGCAATATTTCATGTAAGTCTCTTGAGAAAAGTTTCCAAAGCAGTCAGTGTAGATTACTGCTCTGTGACTTCTTAATGCATGTTTTAAATGTTTGTTTTCAGAGCCATTGATCATGGCCAAGATTTCCATTCTGCTGTACTAATTAAAAGGAAACAAAAAATTGTCTTTTCAAAGCTAAGTGAATCTGAAAACAAAGAATTTTTTTTGTTCTGCTAAATTTGATGTTGCCATTTGATTTACTGTTCAACGATGAAAAGCAGGATGAAGTGAAGCACGGGGAGCTTGACTTTGCCAAGTATTTTAATACTTCTTTGCTCCAGTAGCCATTGTGGCATTTACTTGAAAATGCAGTGTCAGAACCATAGATTCATCACTTGATTTAGGTGCCTAGGAGCTGACTACAGTAGGAGTTGTGATTATGGTGAAATTTTTAAAAAGCCTAAGAAGTGGAAGCACGTAAACTGGTCACATAGCATAAAACCAGTCACAAAATATATACAGATTGATGTATAATCTGCTTAAAACACTGTAATTTCACGGGATCCTTTAGAGCTATGAGAATCGACAGCACCTGAACATCTACTACTGAATAAACAATCCAGTGGATCAAAAGGCAATTTTCTTTTCCCTAATAAATAAAGGACAGTCCAAGAGATAAGCTAATGTGAGGTTTGAGGAAGGCGGAGAAAAATGACGCGCACAGAAAAAGAAGATGGAGAGGGCTTATGACCTTTTATTAATCATCAGAAATAATTTGATGTTTTCTTTGTCTATGCCTCTCAGTGACAAAATATTCAGGGATAAAACAAAAAGGCATTTTTTTTACCAAAAGCACATCTGACGTAATAAAGGAGTTTTGGAAGAAGCTTTGAAATCCTTACTGCGGAGTATAGCTTCTCCTGCCACAGTATTTGTACAGAAATCTCTTCACTTTTACAGTAACAATGCAGTATGTCAAAGTAAGTGTTAATACATGGCTATTAGTTACTGAAGGACTTAGTAGGTCTTTGGAAATATATATTAGTGGCAAATTACATTAAATAACAGTGGAACTGTTTTTTAGCAAATCTAATAAGCACTTAAAAAGCTGAAAAAAATCTTCCCTTAAAAATCTGAGGAAAAAAATTAAATATGTAGCTGACAGTTTTTAATGATAAAATTGAATAAAACTAACCACTAACAGTTAAGTTGCACCTGGATTAGTTACAGATGTTCTCAATAAAAGAAAAATCTTCTGAAAGACTTTTTGCAATATCCACTAGGTGGCATACAGTGACCGTGTTTAGGTCATCTTATCTCCACAAAACCTCCCATTCATACAGCAGATAAAGAACTGCATTATTAATTTATACCACTGCATCCACTCTACACCTAATATTTGTTTAGCCAGCTGTTTCCTCTAATCCTCCTTAAACACCATTGATTGAAATCCTAAGTACATTCAGACGGTTTTTTTACCCCAAAGAACATTTTGTTACCTACAAGTTATAAGCTACCTTTTCAAGTACAGTACTGTATGCTACAGTTACTAACAGTGGAGACAGAATGTCTAATACTTCCTCACAAGCAACAGAAGCAGCTTGTCATATGAAAATATTTTTTTTTTCCAATTTTTTTCATATTCAGGGAGTTTTAAGTAATGAAATCCACTGTCAGGTTTACAATGAAACAGAAATGCAAAGTATTTCAGCTTCCAAGGATAGTTTAACCACCGCTTCAATGAAAAGGCAAATGAACAGCAGAAAATATTAATTTCAGTTCTCACACTTTAATCCTTGCAGTGGATTGGAAAACTTTGAATATATTTAAATATAAGCAACTGCAAAGTCACTCTTCACTTGAAGATCTCAAAACATTTTTTAAAGGTTGGTCAATATTATTTCCTTTACTGAGGGGCAAAGAGGCTAAGTGACTTGATTAAGCAAGTATTGATAATAGTACTTTTGGCTCCAGACTGTGACCAATAGTGGACAAAAGTGTTTCTTTTAGTCACATACCAGCATAAAATCAGAGAGGCTGGGGACTTGCAGAAGAAAACGCTCTTCTCATCCTTTTACAAACTAAAAGCAAAGGTGCACTGCAGCATGACACAGAAATCCTCCACCTTTTTCCAAAACCTCTCCGCCTCCCCTACCAGCCTCAAGCCTTTGTACTACTTTAGGGGTTTTTTAGGAGCTGACAATTGTTTTAACCATACCTACTGAAAATGAGACGAGACTGAAACCACTAGCTTTAAAAGGAAACGATGCTTTGCTGTGAATCACAGTCAGTCATGTCTCTGAAGAGAAGGACACTGCTGTAGGGAATAGTTTTCTTCATAATGACACAGAGGCTTTTTTTCCCCTCTTTCTTATTAGAATCTGCTTATACATTCAGGAATCCTGTTAAGAATCCAGGCCTTTTGGCACAATTTCAGTGCAGACCAGCAGCATCTTCATTATTACATTGACTATATTTTTTTTATTTAACTTGAAAAAGCTGCTCTCTGCAAAATTATTTTTCCCATTTTGCTTTAACTGCTATGTTTAAAAGTATCACGAATGAATATTTTTTTTTCATTCTTTTTGTTCCTTTCTGAATTCTTCCTTCTTCCCTTTACCACTGTCACTTAGTGTAATACAGCTAAGTACATATGGGTTAGAGTCTCAGGAAATGCACTCAGAGCAACTCCACTTTGCTGTGCTTTACTAGAGTCGAAGACCTGTCTGCATTAGATATGAAAAATCAAAGAAGCACGAGCTGTCTCTTTGTAGCACGAGGACTTGGCATTCTGCGTGACACATTTTGGCATGAGGCTCCTGGTTCCCTCTCCATAGGGCCTGATAACAATTTCCCTGTTTCTGATAGATTTCTCCACGTGCTGAAAACACTGTCTCTAGAAACAGTGTTTATGGAGAGGGCGTGTATCCATAGTTACACAGCTTCATGGCATCCACCTCTTCAACTACCACATCATACATATTCTTAACAATGTTTTCCTAACAAAACAATAGGAATCTCTCCAGATTGCTTCTTTCCACATTTAGCACTAAAACAGTCTTGCTACTCATTACTGTTAACAATCTACACAATGCTCTTGTACAGATTGCCAGGTTCCCAGAGTCTCTTGAAGGTGTCATATCAGCTACATGACATCACGCAGAAACACGTATGGCAACGTATTTTCTGCCCTGAAAGATGCCAGCAGTAACAAATCCCCTTTCTAATAACATACAGATAGCAATAAACCTCTTTAATTCAAACATTCAAATGCTTTCCAACCCTTTACATTTAAACCTACCACACAAGTAATTTTGCCGTGAAAAACGTTTTGAATGACGCCTTTGTATGTATAGACTTCAAAACACAAATAATCACCCAGTAAAACGATACAGTTATCATAGCAATGGGCCAGCTAAATGTACAGCGAAACATTCAAAATGCTGTGGTATCCTGACTTTCTTGGTGAGTGGAGACGATACAGAAACCTGTGCCAAATGTTATTCAGGCTTTCTCTGGTGATAAATAGCCAAAAATTACATCAGTATGCAATTTATCACATTTTATCAAAATCTTTCCCCTCCTAACTGGATGGTCAGTATTTTATGCAAATCTACTTCTAGACCTTGACATTTTTGCTCACTCTGCCATCCTTTTCCATCATCCTAAAAACTTCTAAAAGCATTTGACTGGATGGAAAAATCCCTTAAGAAAGACAAATCTCTGTGAAACACATAATCCCATAGGAGGAAGTCACACAGCAGAAGTATACAAGTTTTTGTCTTTCAGTCAGAATCTGCAGTTGCAATATGATCTCTCCTTTGGTAACAGAGAACACTTAAAGTCAAACACATTGAAGTTAGCCAGTTTCAACCCGTCTTTCGCCCCCCGCCCCAGCTGCCAAGTTAGATTGCTTGAAAAATCTCCTCAGTGCAGCCCTGGAGCTGATGCTACAGACACTGCTCACTGGATCCCCATCCGACTTAAGAGAAATAAAGGAGTATAAAAGTCTTTCCCAAAAGTTTGGGTTTTTTTTTTTTTTTTTTTTTTTTTTTTTTTACCTTGCACAGAGCTCCCGAGTTGAGATGCTCTCAGAATTCTCCAGCAGTTTGAAACAGAGGACAGCGAAGTGCGGAGGAAGTTTTTGGCGCTCACCTTAAGTCAGTGTGTGCGTGTGTGTGCCTATGTCCCGAACGTCTCTTTGTGGCTCTGGGTGGCAGAGGACCTGATTCAGGGAAGAGAGAGCCACTTTCTCACCGAGAGGAAAAGAAAAGCAACACGTCATGAGTTAAGTACGCCTCCAAGATGTCTTAATTACAGCTCAACGTGCTTTCCATTCAGACCCCAGGAATGAGAGGAAAAAATAAACCNGGTGGGAACGTGGGGAGAAAGTGATGCATGAGAGGCTGGGGGTGTGTAATGGGGTGGAAGCAGCTGGACCTAACAGAATCCCGTTGTGGTTTTGTTTTACCCCCACCTTCCAACTGAATTATTAATCCAGGAAACAAGCCCAGCTTC
>VXBJ01001396.1:150732-172998 GCA_013400055.1 Nycticryphes semicollaris | reverse complement strand
AATAAACCAGACTCGGTTCTGCTTAGCTTATCTACCAAGTCGCTACTCCCTCGTGCTGTTCAAGGATAGTTCACTGCATTCTCTGGGCTTTCTGCAACCCCAGGAAAACAGGATTGCTCACATCAACCAGATCGTGGCCTTTTTCACTTAGCCACCCTTCCGCACCTCCCCAGGAATGTGGGTGTCAGCCTGGCAGCTCGGGTCTGTAGCTGAAGGCTTGCATTAGTTTGGCAGGTTCCCTCAATTCTGGTATTTCTGGCTGAAATTTTAGAGAGATGTATCAGTTTTTCTATTTTCCTCAGCGATTTCATGAGCTGAAACAGCAATTGCAGTGGTATCTGTGCAATTCCCAACATATTGTCAGATAAAGAAATAATCACATGAAAATCAGAAGACTGTAGTTAAATTTTATTTATCAGTTCTCTTCTTAAATTACACAATCAAAGTCTGTGGATCGGCCTGTAAATCTACACAATAAGCATCTACAGTGGAAATCAGTAGAATTTGATATGGTTATGACAAAATGGCATCCTTATATTCGTACATCCCCTATATACAATAAACAGTATACACAAAGAAAACGCAACTAGTCTCTGTAAACCATGCACACCACAGCATAAAAACAAAATGCACCTTCTGCAACAGGCCCTCCAGCTCACCCACAGTTAAGTCCTGTTTACAGCAGTGCCTTTCGGTTTTAAGAGTGAATTATTTTTCCCCATAAAAACCAAAATATAACTGAAGATATCATACTGGCAACTGCAGTTGTCATTAAAAAAAATTAATAAATTGCTGTACATGAAGTTATTCTCTTTTCCAAGCTGCTAATGCAGGGTATTGGTTTGTTGCTGCTTTGCTCTCTGCTTTGTCCCCGGCAGGGCTGCTGCCCTCCAGGCCACAATAACAACATCAGAGGCAAAACAACTTCTGCGAACCTAGGCATGGAGCTCTAAAGATGTTTTTAAAGCCTTCTGTCTCACTTTATGTCCTCCTGCCCTCTTAGTGTATAGAATATTACAGGAAAAAGGCAATAGTGCAAGTGAGCCTTGTAAGCGTTGTGTACATCGGGACAAAAATGCCCTTTTCGGGTGCCTCCCATCACTCTGCACCCGCACCAAGATTGCTATTTAGTGCGAAGCTTGGGAGCGTTGCAGGCTGCATACAAAATTGCTGAATTTGCTGAATGTATAGCCCAAGCCTTACAGAGGTTTTTTATTTTTTTAATTTTTTTTTTTTTTTTTTGCATAGAGATTTATAGGAGCCCCTGTGATACCTCTTGCCCTGTCTCCTCTCCCTGCCGGTCTCAGTGAGACCGAAGGGCGGAGGGTGAGCCTGGTCCTGCTTGGGATCCCACCAGGCAACCATCCCATCCTCCTCTACAACTATGGCTATGGCAAAATTGGCTTCCCTTACTTGTAGTCATCGCCCATCTGTCACTGCTAAGAAGGACTTAAGAGCATAGGAAATTAAAAAAAAAAAAAAAAAAAAAAGCCCTGTTCTTATTCTTATCTGGTGTAGCAAATACTTACCGGAAGTAAATCCTAATTCAAGTGTAGATCTACTTCTTCCATTGAGCAATCCTCTTCGTAATATTGCTGGGATTAGAGAGTTTTACAACTTTTTAAAGACACTACACAAATATCCGCAATATAATTTCATCTAGTTTATACCACCAATTATTAAAGAATGATAAATTCAGCATTATGTATTCTAATGGGCAAGAAAGACTTAAAATTAGACACTGTAGCACGATTATAATTTGGAAAAGGCTTTATGAAACATGAAGATGCGCTGTAAGTTTTCCAGAGTTAAAATCATACTGCTCCGAAAATATTCTGGAAATAGTGTCTTTAACATTGGCATTGAGTTCAGAAAAGTAGGTATGCCTTTTTTTTTGTTGTTGTTGTTTTTTAATATGAGATAGGCCAAGCTTAAAACTCTAAACAGCAGTAGGTAGAAAGAGTTTAAAATTTTAAATAGTTATATAACTAGAGAAATTACTTCTATTCCTCTTTTAAAAGCCAATATTATACATAAAACTAGTCAGTATTTTTTCTAGACCTTTTTGTTCCTTTCACCATCCACTCATTAACTTGGTAAATACCATAAGTAGTTGGTGCCCTTGAAAACACATTATTAAAATAAAATTATGATAAAATCAAAGGGAAAAGGTTTTGCTCATATACTGTATTGTGAGAGTATGCTAAACGCTCATTATTAGGAAATGAGTTTGCTTCCCAGATAGATTTCAGTCGAGCATCTAAAACATTTTCCAGCATCTCATTTTGGTACTCATAACTAATTTAAGGGTATTATTTTTCCCCTTTTCTTTTAAATAAACATCCAAGCAACCATTTCCAATGAGCCTACTTGGCTCCTGTATTTCATAAATAATCCAACAAACCTAAAAGGACAATTTAATTACAGGCTAAGATTAAGTGTTCCACGTACAGTACAACATTTACTGAAAGGCAACCGCAAAGGCAATGTTTTAACCTCTTTTTACTTCAAACCCTTGAGAAGCGTGATTTGTCTGGAGAGCTCTGTCATCTCTGATTCACAGGTCAGGTTGGGTTCCACTTGGCTTTTTGGTGCCTGGCAAGCCCCCCCC
This sequence comes from Nycticryphes semicollaris, assembly GCA_013400055.1. Lineage (NCBI taxonomy): Eukaryota > Metazoa > Chordata > Aves > Charadriiformes > Rostratulidae > Nycticryphes > Nycticryphes semicollaris. Next base: position 170,387 of record VXBJ01001396.1, on the reverse strand, counting down.
ACTACCGCCGCCACCGCTCCACGTTCCCCAGGTAGTCAGTGCTGGAGGCATTCTCTCCCTGCTCTCTGAGGTGCGCTTGCTTTGCCCTCAGGATCTTGCGTTGCTCCTGGCGTTTCCGCCGTGCTTCCTGGTGCTCCTTCTGTCGCATGTACTGATACCGCTGCAAAAACAGGTCTTTTGCATAATCATACAATTCCATGTCTAAAAAATTGAGGGCCTTGATGCGCTGCTGAGTCTGCTCATCTATCTCCACGCTGGAGGCCCTTGTGCTATTGTACTGCGTGAATGGAGAGATGAAGTTCATGTTAAAAGTCTTCTCAAAAAGATACTGAGTCTTTCGCTGGAATTCAGTCAGGCCAAAGAAGGCCATCCGCTTCAGGTTCTCTTTGGCACTGTCTAGAAGAACCTTATTTCGCTGCTCCTCAGGCATGACCGTCAGGTTGTAGCATCCCACCAGGCTGAGGTCGGACAGCATGCGGACCTGGCGGTTGTTGGCAAGGTTGTAGGGGCAATCCATGAACTCCTGCAGGGAACAGCCCGACCAGTCGTCCCCCGTGTAGCAGCTGGGCAGCTCCTCGGTGGTTGGGGACCGTCCATCGCAGACGTGCAGGGACGCTTTCCACGTGGCTCCTCGCTGGACATGGCGCCATTCGCTCAGGTATCGGGAGACGGGGTCACGCAGGATGGTGATATAGTAGAAATTCCTGCCAAGGGGAGAGGAAGGCAGAGTGTTTAGTCCCGTGTGTCTCCAGCACACAGCACATTAATGTTCGAAATCAATAGAATCTTGGAGATGCACTTAAGAGGCTTTCAGGAGCCCTGCTGCAGAGTGCTTCTCCGTGTCCTCACCTCTCTGGGTGAAGGGCGTCTCAATCGACTCCCCACAGGGATCTGGGAGCCTTAGATCTATTTGCACACCCCTGGCTGTGCTTAAGGATTTTCGCCTCTACAGAGGTGGAAGGGCCCACTCCTGCCAGCTGCCGCAACTGATGCTCTCCCCATACCTTTGGAGAATAATCAAAATATCTCTCACGATGGAATCCTCAAATCAAGGAGATTACAGCTCCGAGATTTTTTATATTTTATTTTTCTTACACAATAGAGCTGGACCAACGAGTTTACATAGTCTGCAAAAAACTGCTAGTGCTGCATTTCCTGGTGAGCAGCCATGGCTCTGAGCTGCACAAGCCCAAGAGCAGCATTACACCATTAAGTAGGACTTTTCTTACAAGACATGTCCTATAAGACGTTTCCTTTCACAGACCAGATAAATGGGATGGGCCCAGAAGCCCCAACCTATTCGTACTGAAATGAGGATCTGGGAAAACGCCATGCAAGTCCCATTTTATCTTCCTGCCTTCACCTGATACAGGACTGTAATGATAAGAGAGGAGAGGTAAGTGAGTAACAGGAAATTAAAGGATGCATGACAGCATTTTCTAAGAGAAAGTGTTGCCAAGGGAGGCGCTGGCTTTGGTTAGGAGAAACAGGAGGGTAGCACACGTGAGGGACACGCTGCGGCAGGAAACCCTATCAGGCAGTCAGATGGAAAAGCTGCAAGCTCAACCTTATGTATACCATTACGAGACCACTCTGGATCACACATTAATATTCACCATCAAACACTATGTTTTCCACCATCAGCAGCCTGAAGATAAACACATCGAGCTCTTCTCGACTCCTTTAATATGACCATTACCTCAGCAATGATGCTGGAGGTGCAGTGTCAGGAGACCAGTGATCTGCTTAAGTAAATGGAATTAAAGTAGGCCAATAAGCAAACTATCCTGACAGGGAAGGCTGCTCCTTCAGGACAAGGACACCAAGGAGCATGTGTCTTGGAGCCCCCCAGGGTGTCATCACTGTGTTTTTGTTGGTTCTGCCTAAGGAGGAGAAGGGACATTCATTTTGCCTTCCTGACTGGTATCATGACTGGCCACCCCACAGCCAATCTTTTGTTCCCTATCGTTCCCTTCAGCGGAAAAGCCACTAGATGTCAATGTTTTACAGAAAATTGCTTCTGAGTGGACTAAAAAGCTAATCACGAGCACTGAAAGCATCCAATAGCACAGGGGAAAGGAAATCTGGAGAGTCACTATTCTGCTTCCCACTCAGAGCATCCAAGCTCATTAAATAAATAAATAGAAAGTACAATAAACTTGCCATACCAAGTAAAGCCAAGGATCCCAGCACAGCGTCAGTGCCTCACACCTGGGAGACCGCCTGATATCAGCACTGTTGTGGTCCTCACCCTCACCCCGGTGCTGCTCCCTGGCTCCAAGGGCTTTGGCCATAGGTTCACAGAGGTGAAGGGAGCCAAAGCCGCCACCATGACCCCAAGGAACATACTTTTTCCTAAAAGTGCCATTAAACAATTTTATAGTGGGAGCTGCAGTTTATGAGGGAGCTGCCAACCTCACATTGTCCCTTGCAAAGAGCTTCACTCTGTCGCATCTCAGCAGGTCTGTGGCAGTGCTGGAGAGCCCAACCTGGAAGAGGGATGGGGCTTTCCATGAATACCATCACCCCAACCAGCCACTCTGACAAGCAGGAGCTGAACCCAGTCACTGCTGTACAGCAGGTGGCTTTGATGCACCAGTGACACAGCCTTGTGGGGGGTCCCCAACATGAGGAAGCATGTCCAGGGCAAAACCATGCTCTTCTTTAATTCCTGCCCAGACTCCTCACCCTTATATCTAACTTATTGGGATACTGCACTAAAGCAATGACTGGGAGAGGAGCTGGGTGCACGCATTGGGGTGCTGCCAGTGGAGAGGGAAGGCCAACAGCACCATATGCTCTAAGGCTATCACGGCAATCAATGGGGAGTTAATGCAAGAAGGGAAACAAATCCTGAGCCAAGATCGATACCGCAAGCATTTTATCATAGCTCAAACCCTTGAGTCACTCTCCCTTAGTGCTCTTTGGTCACAGGCGGTGACAAAGCACCTCGCTTGGCTGCTGTTGGAAAAAAAAAGAATGAATAAAAACTTGTATGTTGGCAGAAGAAACTGCATAGTAAAGGATCAGCATCACCCCAGGTGGCTGGTGGCCTCATACTCACAGATATCTCCATCAGCACCTATCAGGGGACAATGCCACAGTTGAAGGAGATCAAGGAGATGAGGCTGAGGAAAGGATGCTCTGCAGTGAGCGTGGAGGTCTCTGGGTTTCCTCCAGCACCCTGCATGCAGGAAGCCAGGTGATCAGCAGGGATGCTTATGGAATGTCCCAGACGAGCCCATAACCCACCTGGCCTCAGCGCGGCTCCCTGCAAACAGTCTTGTGGCTGTTATTTATACCATGTTGTTATTTCCCAGATGAATCCTGCTTTCAAGACACAATTTACAAAGAGATGCTTTGTCATCTGCTGGGCCAAACTCAGCTCTTTTGGGCATTTCTCCCCTTCTCAAGTTTCCCTGTTAAAATTCTAGTAAAAAAAGCTGCCATCCCTGTCGGTAACACCAGCTTTTGGGTTTGCCCCAGGCCACTCCCGTCCAAGTCAGAAATCACATCAGCTCCAGAAAACCAGCTGTGCTGCTCTGAGTTTATCTGAACTGAGCTTCAAAAAGTCACAAAAGTTTTAATGCATCGTCAAGTCAGAGCCATGCCCGAGATGGATTTGGCCATCAGCGCCTAGATCATCCTCTGCTGCAACTGGGAGAAAGGCTCAAAGCCTTGCAATTATTTTTAGGTCTGTATGTAACAGCTTGTTCTTTCTGCTATCTTAACAAGAGGGTGTCAAGCTCTTGTCCATTCCTTGAAGCTTATGCTTCAGAGCCTGAGACAACATGTTTGCAGGTAGAACTCAAACTTTATCATCCCTCCAACTTAAAGAGGTACACTCATGAGAAACATGGGTTTTCTAATAAAGCTGAGCTGGATGTCTATAAAGCAGAGAATAAAAGGAGCCTGCAGGCAACTCAGAAAGTAGGTTGACCCTAGAGCTATCAGGAATGGGAGATGGTGTGACAGTCACTTGCTTTCTGTATCTCCCTGCCCACAGCTATTCCCCTAGGAGAATGCAGGAACCAAATAGTCCCCCAATGTTGAGTTTCCTCCCTGTGCTGCATCATACGCTCTGCTGATCACATCACTACAAGGGTGAAGCCAGAGCATTTTCAGGAGCTGTGATTTATTTGTGCATGATCCATTACTTCAGAGGAGCTCAGGAAAGGTCAGAAGCTCCCCTCGGGCAAAGTCCAGCTAATGGCTTGCATTGGCCGCTGGGGTGTGAAAGCTAAGCCTTCTTCCTGCTTTGGTGTTTCTACCCATGAATGGGACAAGGGAAACAGGAAAATGGCAGAGACAGGCAAGGTGATCTGCTGGAAGCCAGGGGTGGGGAGAGGAGGAGAGATGTGCTTGGCCTCCCTACAGCCACAGCAACGCCAGCCCTCACACAGCATCCTCCTGCACACCATCTGCCATGCTGTCCCAGCATCACTGTGATGCCAGGAAAGCCACATTTCACCCATGGGCCTGAACCACAGCTCCTTCTGACTGTCCAAGCATGGGCACCATCTCTGGGTGGGTGGTTCTGCCACATGAATGCCCCACACCAGTCCCAGGGCACTCTAATAACCTGTGTGGTCATGAAGATGTCCACTCTTCCTCCTCCTGCTGGATGTGTGCAGCTGCCCCATGTCAACATCCCAGAGACCCCACACGGCAGCAACACATGCTGAGTTGGGGGGACAGCACAAGCCCCAGCCTGAAATTTGTGCTATGATAAGCCTTTTGCCAAGATAAGATGTTTTTTGTTGAAAGGGACAAAGAAATGTGTGCTGTCAGTGGACAGACTGGCTTTCAGCTGTCTGGTTCCTCAACACAGAGCTGCCCTCTCTCTTCTTCCTGCACAGGCCCTGGAGAAAACATGAAGCAAACTGAACCCTCAAAGACCTCTGTGAATTTCTCTGAGGGGTTTATTGAGACTGAGCCATCTGCTTGCTTTGAAAGCTAATTCTGTGGTTAAATTGTGCATCTGTGCTAGCCTCTTCTCCACCTCTGCCCAACACAAGGGCTGAATAAGAATCTTTTTTTCTGATCTAATGATTCTTTTTTAAAAGCACCCTTGTAGCAAGCTTCTAAAAGCAACATTAAAGAAGAAAACAAACCTGAAGTGAGGAGGTGTGAAATCCCAGGGGATGACAGCACTGAGTAAAGTCAGAGACCAGAGCCCAGCGAAGCTGCCAGGGAAGGGACAGGCAGCTAGCTACCCATGCCATGGTGCTCAGGAGCCTCACTGTGTGTGGGCCATTTCCACAAGAACCACAACTAGGGCTGGCTTTAGCTCTGACATCTGAGCCCTGTCAGGTCCAAACCCCTGCTGGTGCCAAGGCCGAGGCATATCAGTGTCTGCCAGAGCACAGGGGCTGCTGTGCTGTTTAATTGCTGGCTGAGGTAGAGGAAGGCTGGAGGTCAGGTGCTGGCAGCTGCTATGCCTTCAGCCTGGAAACCTGAGCCTGGTTTGATGGAGCTATGAGGTAAGCAGCTGGAGAGGGGAGCTGAAAGCTAAACATCCGCTCACCATTACATCCATTAGCATATGGATCAGTAGGTGAGGGACTAAGTGACCTTTTCCCATTTCTGCTGAGAAATGAGGCTGTAGCAAGGGAGGCTTCATAGGCTACAGAGGATGAGAAGCCTACAGCCTTTGCAAAGGGAAGACTGCAGCCCTGGGAACATCCCAGCCTCCCTCTCTGACTGTGCCCGGGGGCAAACTAACACAGGAAAACACAGCTTTGACCCCTAGCTGAGGAAGCAGAGCTATAATTTCCAAGGAATGTACTGGGGCAGTCCCATTCTCCCAGTAAAACTAAGGCTACCCTTTAAGCTGACTCAAGCAAAGAACTTTCTATCTAAGTGAAGCTCACCCAGATGGCAAACGTGGCTGGACAGTGTGGAGACACAGACAGGTTTGTGCAATGAATGGGAGTCAATTTTACACAAATTTCTCCATCTCATTGGGTAGAGATGGGGGATGATGGGAAATTTGGAAATGTTTCCTATTCTCAAGGAATTTTTTTCCCCGCTTATGGACTTTAGCATGAACCAGAGAGTGTGTCACCAAGTTACACTCTAGGTGAGGATGGACATTTTGAAAGGGAAGTTCCAACTGAAGGAGCAGGGACAAAGGAACAGACCAGATACGTACATGTCCAGCAGGAAAGCAAATAAAATGAGGTAAAACCCTACAGCAGAGATTAAGGACTGAGCTACTGAAAAAAAGTAAAATAATCACAGGGTTGGCACTTTGGCACTACAAACAATGCCCAGTCAGCAGAACCAGCAAGCAGCACAAGGACAATCAGCATCCTTTCCACCCTCTCCATAAACCGCTCAAGCCGCTGAATAAAAATGCACAGAGCTCATTTATGAACGAGTAGCTACTTTTTTTTCTTTGAGATGGAAACTTCTTCTCTCACATAGCTCATCTGCAAAGAGGACCCTGTGCATGGGTCCCAGATCCCATCCCCTTTACTGCCACCGTTCAGTGACCCGACACTTCACTGCAGGAAGGCTCCCACGCTCCTCCCTTGACCTGCAACATTCCCAAAACATCTCCATGCAGGATAATTTGACAGCAAAATTGCAGGCAACAATGGAAGGTCAGGAATGTGAATGGTGTGAGTCTCGCATTTCCTGCTCGGCTCTTAGAAACTTTCCCTGTGAGGCTCCAAAGCTGTTGATGGATTTTAACCTTCAACAGAGGGTCTCCTCGCCAATCCATCGTGCCCACATTCTACGAGAAGTCAAACTCAATTATGCCATGCTGGGTACCAAGAGTGCTTTTCTCCCACTAGGTGAGGTTAATTCCCATCAAGAGTGGCCCACCAAGAATTTGTTTTGCTAATATAGCAAATTGTTCCTCTAAAAAAAATAACCCTGCTGACTTATTTGCTGGAGACAGGCATCTGTTTGGAGATTGCTCAGAGACACAAAAAGTTCATTTCATACAGTGACTCATCCTGATTCTTAACGAACTCTGTCACCTAGAGACACAATTCAAACGACAGGGGTGAGCATCCTGGTGACATCCTCAACCACGCACGCTTGGTCCCTCCAAAAGGGGAATACCTCTTCCCTGCTGAGTGTTGCTCCTGAAGCACAGTTCACAGAGGCCAGGCCAAAAGACAGTACAGAGGACAAACCGTGGAAGGTGTCCCAAACTGTGGGGCGAGCCTCTGACCCACAGACCTGCTGCTCTGAGGGAGACTGACTCCAAATAGCTCTCATGGGGCTAAACTAAACTTTTAGCCCTGTCTCATTCAAGGTATAGCAAAATCTAGATTAACTTCTTCATTAAAGAAGCAAAGCATAAAGGTTATGGGGGAGGAGAGGAGGAACAACAAACACTGCCTTTTTCTGCAGCAGCTGGCAAAACGACAAGCAGGTGGACTGTGTGCCTTTACTCCAGGTCTCAGAGTGGCACAGGAGAATCATACCATGCATTAGGCCTGGGAGGAAAGGAGGTAAGTATTTCAGAACTGCGAATTAAAGCTGTTAGCAAATGTAAATTTACATTTCCTCTAAGTAATCATTATGTTTTCACTTGTATCAGCACCCAACAAATCACAGAGGATGTTTTGTCTAGAAACACTAATGGGGGTAGAAAGGCAGCAGCAGGAGAAAAGTGCCAGAGGAACCCATAAAAAAGAGTAGGATTTTGCAGGAACAGCAATTACACCAGTCCATCATTGCCCACAACATTATCATATAGGAAAGATTTGCAAAAAAGAAACATTTTGGGCACAGAGGAAGGCAACATCTTAAGATCCTGCAGTTCAAGGTACATGTTCTTATATGTGCAGGCATGGCATATGCACACAAAGACAATGAAAACAAGGTTTTAAAACAAGTAAAAAATATGCAGCCTCACACATGCACATGCTCCCAGCTACCCTCATGCACAAACTAATTGTCCACAGCATTGCCTGTAGAGGGGAGAGCTGCCCTGCAGACTTGCCAGAGTGGTATTAATTTCATAATTGCCTGTATTATTAAGATCTCTGCAGGATACCCTTGCTCACAACCAGTTCAGCAGGAACAGTGGCCTTTTTACTTATGGGGTTTTTTTTCAGTGGTGAATAAAAAGAGAAACAAATTTCCATTTTTAGACTCAGCAAGCTGAAGAGCGACTCAGCTGCTGGGGCCGGTCCTGAATCTGCCACCACCACCCTGGAGTCTGGCATGGGAAGGGGTGCTAACACTGGACAGACATGTCCAAATCCATCCCTCACCCCCCGGCCCCGACCCACTGGCGAAAAGCCTGAATCGCCCTTTGGAAACATCCACCTCCCAGTACAACGTACTAAGAATAGCAAATCTTTCCACCTCATTGGCTTATTATACAATAGAGGTGGTCTAGATGGAGGGCAGCAGCGGTGCTGAGACCCCCCAGCTGTACATGGGAGGTAAAACACAAGAAAAGGAGAGAGAAAGTGGCTGAGGAATATCAACAGTGTAAGAGTGTGCCACACTTCCTTCTTGCTAGATGATGAGCTGCAGTACAGGTGAGGCTGGACTGGTGACAATGGCCTCAGCAGCATGCAAGGTCCTGACTTTGGAAAGTGCCTTTCTTGCTAAGGGTGATTATCCCTTAAAAAACAGGACACACAGCGAAATTTTGCCCTTTCACACTAGCAGAAGTCTAGGTGGAGTGATACCATTTGAAGACTCAAGATCTGAAGCACACAGAGTACCAGAAATACCTTCCCAGTCCTGGCCACGAGGAACTGTCCCCGTCCTCAGGAGATCCTGTCCCCCAGAGCTGCAGCTTGCAGCATCTTCCAGGGGTGGTACAGCACCTCCCCACTGGCAGAGCTCTCCCATGGATTCATTAAAAAAGCATGGCAGACGTCCCAAAGCAAAAACGAGGCCACTGCAAAAGAGCTGGGGAATAACCATAGGATGCTGCTATAAATCAGATATTTACAATGGTATTTACCCTATCTAAATGCTGTTGCAGGAATTGGTTTCAACTTGCAACTGATATTTCTGCAGCAGCGAAGATAGAGGTTTGCAAAGCCTGCACTCCATAAGCAGCGGTTTACAGAGAGGGAATAGTGGCAGTTTTTCATTTTCCAGAGTCCACTCACCCTTCCAAGAATCTTAATGCTTCATTGATTTATAATACAGTACATAAAGATTTCATTTTTTTCCTGCACACAGTGATATATTATGGAGGCAATTTATTTTGCCACTGAAAAGTTTGCTTAGTGGAAAAATTTGGAGTTTTGACATTCAGGAAATTACCGTCATCTGTAAAGCACGATTGATATGCCAAGGCTAACATTTTCATTGCGCTTATAGAGCCAGAATAACTATGCTAAAATATTTATTATATTCTTAAAAAATAATCCAGATTCTTGTTTATAAAAACATATATTTAATATTAAAGAAAAAAAGCTTTATCTTTATATCCACATATATTTTAGCTATGTCTTAAATGCGATAAGGCACATCTGACCAGATGAAAATACTTTTAATAATTTAATAAACCAAACACTTCAGACAGTCTCTGCTGTGCCCTGAGTGGGCAAGCGGAGGGCATGAGCTGAAGGCACAAAAGCAGAAACATGAGGCAGGGGCTGCCACTCCGATCCTGCCTGACATCCTCCGGAGCTGCTGACATACCTCCTGCCACCCACCACTCACCAAAGGGGACACAAGAAGCCCAAGATCACTGAACCCCATGCACTCCACTTCCAGTTTTGTTCTTAATACGATCTACAAGCAAGAGGGTTGCATAGGGCTCCCATCTCAGCTCAACACATACATCTGTCTTTTTTTATGAATGTATGAGTGCTTATTGGGAAGTTGTGATTTATCATCTGCCCCTCACACTCACTGCAATTTCCTAATCGCTGATTGGTAATGATTAGGTGGTAACACACCAACTCCTTCATATACAAAAGTATGGAGTGTTGAAAATCCCGGCCTCAACGCTGGAGAAATTTTGAAGCTCTCAAGAAATAGATCATATGACCAGCTCCAAGAGCTCTGCATATTTCACAATGGGGAATTAACTCCAGAGAGGTATTTATAAAATAATTTGTTACTATATCAGAGCTCAATCAATTCTCTTCAATAATACATAAAAGGAGGAGGTTTGGCTTACTTGAAAAAATGTAAGGCTGATGTTAATTCCTTTACAAGCCATTTGCAGATAATCTTCTGTATACCAGTTAATATATCCCATGATAGGTTTCACAAAGTGCTTTTAAAAGATAAAGCAAGGATATACAGTGTATAAAAAAGGCCCACTAATGCAAATTATATTTTGCTTATCATAATCATTGGGCACAGAGAAATCCAAGGAAAATCCTGCCCAGACATTCTAAAATTTTGTCAAAGGCAGGCGTTTCTTGAAAATGTCTTTAAAATATAATTAACGAACTGATACTACTATTTTCTCAGCCTACTGCTAAAAGGGGGACCAAGGAATGGACAATGTATTTACAGGTGCAACTTGCCACAATTTTAATTTCAGCTTTCATTGTTTTCATTTAGCACCATGAGACTGTATAATCTGTATCAATTGAAAATACCAAGTGTGCTCCTGCCCCACTAAGGCACTTCAGTAATATCATCTAATGGAAGGGGATTCTCATTTAATTGAATTGGAAATGAAACACATATTAGCTAAGAAAACTTAATCAGTGCAATAATATTAAAATGGGCCACTCAGACAAACTATACTGATTAAGTCACTTGCAAACATTTCCGTAATCATCACTGAGACTTGTGGCATTAATGATTTAAACTCACTTTTCTACTCCAGGGAACAAAACTGTAATTTCCCGGCAGACAATTAGAGTATTTTAAGCCCTCTCTTACACATTACAATACAGTCTCCTGGCAAAAGCACAGGACTTGATCATGCAAGGATACGTCTTGAGCTCTGAAGTACAAGAAGGTCTGCATAGATGCTAGGATGCCATCAAAACATTTAATTTAAGCCAAAAGACAGTCCAGAAAGCACCTTGCTGGCTGGTGAGCATTTCTGAAGTATGCGCTGCAGCTCCTCCACAGACTTCACCTTTAATCTTGACCAGGTACCAATAGCACACACCACTGCATCATACAGCTGTGAGCTTCAAACGTCTCCCGGCAGCCCGGGATTTTAAGTCTTATTCACACATGGTTGACAGAACTGAATTCAAAATTTTTGTGAAATAGCAGAGTGAATTTCACATAAAAATCTGTAGATGTATTTGTTGTATTGAAGCTCAGCTGCGAGAGGCTTTAAATCGGCTAAGCAAGCAAGACCTTGCAACCATCCTGTTTCCTATGCCCTTAAAAAGCCATGCTTATGGGAAACGCCTCTTATACAATGTGAAACCAGTGCAGGAATGTAACCACTACGTTGTGCTCAGAAGAGGACCATTGACACAGTCCAACTGTGTGACGTGCCTGGGAAGCTGAGCCTGAGCTGGCGAAACCTCATCAGATGCTTTCCTGAGGGTCAGCGACAGCGCCTTTGGCGCAGATACCAGCTAGGGCACATTGCATCTTTAATTAACAAGATAGGAGGCATCTGAAATCCATAACCTGTAGCATTATAATGTCCAAAATCCTATTTTAGGATAGCCAAAAGCAAATTCAATTTTTGCATCTTTTCACTGCCATGAAGTAGATTTCAGCCTAATTGGGAGCTAAACTGAGGCAAAGAGGAGATGCAACAGCCTGGGCTGGATGATGAGAGGAGCCCTGCTCTCCCCTGCACTCGTTAAAGGGCTGAGGGTGGGCATTGCTATGCAAAAAACACTCCATTCCACTGCCCACCAGCAGCACTGCCTGCTTTGCCTTTTGCTGGGGCTCTCTCACAGTGAAGGCAACACAAGCATGGGTGAGGACCCAACTTTTCTCTGAGCGGCTTCTCCCTGTGGTCCTTGAGCCCTGAGCCTGCTGCCCTGGGGGGCTGAGCTCCCAGCGTTCACCGTCTGGAGCCAACCAAGCAGGCAGCGAAGCAAGCAGACATCAATTTGAAGCCTCAGCCAGGCCAGCTGGCGGTAGTCTTGCTTAAGTTACCCTTAAAACCAAGATGATTGCAGCTGAAGCCTGATTCACAGCCCCTTCTGAAAGCATCTGCTGTTGTTCCCATCCCTCCACCCCATTCCTCAAAATATGGAAAACCAAAATAAATTTTAAAAAAAAAGAAAAAAAAAGGTAATGGAGTCTATGAACAGTGAGCAATGGTTCAAAACAACATCATTCCTATCTGTAAGCATCTCTTGAGCGATTTTCAGAAGACATAGCTCTACTCGTCCATGGATTATTCTGGCTAAAAATATGTGTGACATTTTAATTATCAAATACAAATGTTACTGCAAGCAAGCAATGAAACAGATGGTGTCCTGAATTTTACAATACAGCCACATTTTCCAGCTCAAATTCACAGTTCACCAATCAGCAAGCTTCAAGTCCAGCCTCTACAGCATTTCCCCTGCCCATCTGAGCCGCCACAACTGTTTTGATGTTGGGAGTGCAGCTTTGGGAGTAGAAATGCAGTGGAAGTTGCTCTCCAAGGAAACGTACAGTACGTTTCCAATGAGGAAACAAAGCAGAGTACAACTCTATATTCCCCAAAAGCACAGCAGGTATGAAGCAGAAGAGCATCCTTACCTTGGGAAGAGGATGAAGTAATGAAGGGTGGCTAAATAGGAACTGCCTTATTCAAGGGAGCAAAAAAGGTGACCTTGCATCTCATTGCAATGACCATCTCAATGAAGGACTTAATTCATATCAGCATCTTCTGCAGCAAATCCCAATCATATCAATTATAATCCCCCATATTTCCGCCTACTCCTCTCTGGTGTCTTCTGCAGTCCTCCCAGAGGGCATTCCCACAGGAAAGGGACAGAATAGCATGAGCATCCATTTGGGACCCACCAGTGCTGGGGGATGATACTTTTCCATTCATCCTTGATAGTAAGGATGACAGCATCCTGCACCGAAAAAGTATCTATGACCGGAGTTGCTCTTTCACGTGTTTATTTTCCTCCTTTTATAAAAATAAAACAGAAATGGAGAAACAGGAGCCACACCAAGGAACATCATTACAAGCATACCAGAATGTGAAAAGGGATGAGGAGGACCTGGGGCCACCTTCAGGTGACCTCAGCTCCACACACAAGTTCAGAAGTATGAGCATTATCCACTAGCAGTCATAGCTGCAGCCTAGAGGAGACCCAACTCAGGCTGGGTCTGTCCTGTAGCTTACACAATTCTTCTGTAAACCCCACACTGAACACAATGATGCCCATCAACACTCATCTCCTGGCTTTATAGCATCATGGCAAACAGTCCTTGCTCTGAAGAGCTTGCAACTGAGTTCAGAAGATGCAGTAGGAGATGGTGTCAGCCCAGTGATCACCAGGGGAAAGCTGTGGTGGCATCCACAGAGCTTCAGCAGCAGGGAGGATGAGCTTTTGGTTGTCACCTCCTGCTCCACACAGCTGGGCTATGCCTCTAATGGGCCGAGGAGCACTCCTTAGACAAGCTTTATCAGGCTATGGCCAAACTGAATCTGGGAGAGCTTTCTTGATCCTCTGCTCCATCATCTCCACTCCACACTTGCTGTGGGGGTTTATGGCATCACTGCTATAATTACTGCAAGGAAGATGTCCCAGAACATAATATGCTGAACATTTTCTCTTGCTGCTTGCAGTACCAAGTAATAACACCTTCTCTCAACATCAGGGCCAGGCTGGCTTCCAGCTAGGTCTGCGAGGACAGGCATCCACCTGCTGTGCCTCCACATGTGCACATGGCTGGTAACACCAGCTCTGCTCTCACAGTTCACCCCTGTGCAGACATCCCTGGAAAGTGAAAGTACTCGTGTGAAGACCAGACATGGGGAGATGCTGCGCAGGCCAAGGTACAGCTCCTTTGGACCCCAAACTCTTCCCATATTGCTTTGAAACATGTCCGGGAGCGGAGCTTCAGAGGTGGAGGGGCTGATGTCAGCTTTGCAGGCAGCCAGTGAGGTTTGGCTCACCCTGCTGACCAGAAAAGCATTTGCCATGTGAGCTTTGACTCTTATATGCAGATTTGCTTGCTGTCACTTAATTCAACAATGTGTTGGCATCCAGGGCCAAAGATGGTGTTCCATAGTCTAGAACTCTGAGCCTGCTTGGGGAACCTCCCCCTAAAGGGAGCCAAAGAGTGTTTGCAGAGCTGGAGAGACCCAAGGCCTTGGAGCACAGGTACCTTCACAAACACTTCCCAGTGAGCTCCTGAACACCCACGGAAACCCACCTTGGTGTTTGGTTCCCAGGGAAAGTGGCCAAAGCATCAGCCAGCCCCACCGATGCTGGGTACCTCAACCTGGTTTGCAGCAGATAGATGCTTTCTCATTTGAACTTGGCAAACAGGTGCTCCAGAGTATGATGAAGTGCATCGCAGCAGCGCAGGTTCTGCTCTCAGTTTCACTGGCAGCTGGATTGCTGCAATAAATAAACCTGAAAAGCAACTGAGTGACAACAGCCTTTTCCTAGTTGTCCATCCCTGAAGGGGTTAATCTAAACTAATCTAATTTCTTCACAAATTACACAAAATGCAGTAAGTGCCAGGCAGTGGTGTCTTTTCCCATTTAGCAGATTAAGAAAATGTGGTCTACCGAATTTATCTGAACAAATAATTCCCCCAAAATTACACTGAGTTTTGAACCTGAGGTTGATATTTGCAGGCCGAGCCATCCACCAAGGGGTGAGATTAATGCCCAGCCAAATGCTGTCTGAGCAGGATTTTTTGGCAAAACATCCAAACTGGGACCTGAATCGGAGCGGCGGGTGCAAAAGAGCTCACAACAACGGCTATTTGGACCAGGGCACAGACACTGCAGAATCATCTTTAGCTACATCTCTGCCATCCTGTCATTAAAACAGCAGCACCTCCATAACTCATTTCAACATACCAAGACTGGGCTTCTCTTCACATTATTTTAAACACAATGACACTTTCTGTAGACACTTTAATGCATCCTAGTCTCATCACATCAACAGAGGAAGCATATTTTTCCTGTTTATGTGAAAGGTGATATTGGATGCATCATACATTGAAATTGCTTGCTGGCTTCCTCTCTCAACATAAATAAGGGGAAAGAAAGTCAGAGAAGATAGACTTTAGATAGACTTTAAAGACGTATATATATGCATCTCCATTCTCTAACCTAGAACACTATTAAATTCCTTCATATGAGAAATGCAAAAGATTGTCAAAGTAGAGATGCTATCACTCATCCTTTCCCAGAGTGAGATTACAGAGCTTTTACTCTTAAAAAAAAAATCTATATGTTTAAATAATATATCTGTTCAGCCAAACCCTAGTTAGTACTGGCCAACAGAGGTAGGGTGTACAGCTCATATCCCAGCTTAGTGGAATGGACTTGCCTGCAGGTCCAACCCAACCAGGGAAGACCAAGCAAGAGATCCCCAATGGTTGTCAGAGCTTTGACCTTTTTATGAATATGTAAATGTCTTTAAACGTCTGCAGCTTCCACAAGTCTGAGCATCCTCTACTGAAAACACATCCCACGTGCCCCATCCAGCATCAGCCCAGCCCTGGGAGGGACAAGCCCAGCCAAGCCCTGGGTGAGCTGTGTTACCCAAAGGCATTGCGGAAATCTTCTGGCTTGCAAGTGATGCTAAATTAATCTAAACAGCTTCCTTTGGAGTGGTGTTACTTCCTTCTTCTTGGGGAGACAGATCTGCCACTAGAATTGCCTTTTTCTGCCTGCAGAAACTGTAAATCTGCATCAACTAAACACAATTATTTTAAAGACATTATTTAGATAGCACTATGGTAATCCGTATGTACACTATCCCCAGCCCCACAGAATTTGCATAGCAGAATTTTTTTATCTTGCTTCTTAAAGATTAATAATTTAAAGGAACTTGTAACTGCGAAGATTTAGTCGTATGTTTTCACCACTGCTTTATATTCTCATAAATATCCAACATTCCCAAGTATATAGGAATCTGAGATGGTACTGAAGAGGAAAAACTGCAACCAATATATCTTCCATTTATGGAATTTAATATAAGATAATATTCAAAGTGCTGCATTTACTGTCTGATTTTGAACACGTAAAATATATAGCCATTACAAATTCACCTTTCATTGCAAAGCTTTGTTCTTGTAATGACATAACTTTGACATAACTTATGGCCAGATTAGGGCCCTAAGTATAGCGAGACCGTTTTTCATCTTCTCCGTTCCCACAAACACAAGTGGGAGAGACAGGTCGTGCTCTCTATCAGAGTTGTGCTTACCACACAACAGTATCGCAACACGTCCCATTAGAGTTATGCCTGCTGAGACCGTGAGCACTGACTTGGCTGCAGGCACCTCCTAATGGAATTACATAATTGAGGCCTGTCATCTAAATCTGAACAAATTGGATTCCCTTGTCATGCACTATTGAATCAAAACGGAAAGAACACTCCAAGCTGTTATCTACAGTAAACCAACAACGGCAAATCCAGCGTCACTAATATTTTGATAACGTAATGCTTATTAAAAACAAGGGAGGAAAAAAAAAAAAGAAAGGTTTCTTGTAAGGCATGCCAAAATCACGCTGCAGACAAAAATGAGCTCATCTGAGTTTGGTTTCAGACTGGGAATTACGTTAATCATTTAGGATGGCTGGGATATTGAGAAGCTGTAACAGCAGAGCTATGTGAAGCTGGCTGCCTGGAGCAGGCAGAGAAACAGAGCTGAGGACTTCAGCCAGACCCTTCCACCCTGCCCTGCACCCACCAAGGTGGACCCTGCTGCTGGTCCTCACTCCTGCCTAGGCCACGGTGGTTCAGCAGCATTAACATTCACGTCTTGCAAACAAATTCTCCAGCCCTTGTAATTCACAAGCATGCCCTGCTTTTCGTTTACAAGTATATCAACTTTAATTTAGAATTACTGAAGGAATCATAACTAGGGAGCAATAACTTTGAGCACACTGAACTGCACATTCAGGGTAAATTTTCACTGAGTGCTCAGCTCGACCTCCAGCTCTGCATGTATGAAAGAACAGAGACATTAATTACATTACCAGAATCACTAATCAGCTCATTGCATCTTTACATTTCATCAGCTAACTGCTGGTGCAAAATGAGAGGCTTTTTTCCCTTTAATGCAGCTCTTCAAGACTCACCAGGATATCTCCATGTGCACATGGAATACATTAATGAACAAAAACAACCAGAAAAAAGAAACTAAGAAAAAAACTAAATTAATTCTGTGCCTTATAGAATTCGTGGTTCTCCTAGTTAATTGTGGAATGACTCAAGCTCCCTCATCCACTCTGGGCCACTAGGGCATTTGGAGGATGGAGTGGGGCATCCGAGGCAGCGGTGAGAGGGGGAGCTGAGCATCCCACCCGTGGTCCAGCCCAAGGCAGGCCAGGTTTTGGGCAGGCCACCTGCCACAGTAAGAGGGGGTTATCTGCCATCAGACCTGAAACCCTGCCAACACACTGCAGAAACTGGGTTTTCAGAATGACATCAGCCTGCTGTACTTTTACAACGGTCTCAGCTGCCTCTGCCCCCTACCTCCATCAGCGCTGCATTTATTACAGTAGGTGTGCCAAATGCTGATTTATATTCGGTGTGAGGGAGAAATGCTGTCAAATCACCAAATTACCTGAAGTTGTAAGAGCACACAGTGGGGGGTGAAGTGTTAACTACCTACCTAGCCTCGACCTGTAGATCAACACTGTGAGGAGCCAGCTAAATATTTAGTTTGCTCTCCCAGGTCTGAGCGATTTCCCCTGAGCCGCACTACATGATGACACCACCAGCCAGCCCAGCCCAGCGCCCACCCAGTTCCAGACATGCACAATCCTGGCTCTGCAGCCCATTGCAGTAAAGACCCAAAAAATTTGTACCCCAAAAATCTGTAAGAAGGAGACCCTTTGCTGTGAGGACAGGCTGAGAGAGTTGGGGGGTTCAGTCTGGTGAAGAGAAAGCTCCGGGGATACCTTAGAGCCCTTCCAGTCCATATAGGGGCTCCAAGAAAGCTGGGGAGGGACTATTGGTCAGCGAGGGTAGCAATAGGACAAGGAGGAACAGTTTCAAACTGAAAGGGAGGAGATTTAGATGCAATATATTGGAAAGAAATTCTTCGCTGTGAGGGTGGTGACACACTAGCCCAGGTTGCCCAGAGAAGCTGTGGCTGCCCCATCCCTGGAGGTGTTCAAGGCCAGGTTGGACAGGGCTTTGAGCAACCTGGTCTGGTGGGAGGTGTCCCTGCCCAGGGCAGGGGGTGGGACTGGATGACCTTTAAGGTCCCTTCCAACCCAAACCATTGTACGATTCTAAGGCAGTGCAACTGCCAGTTAGTCTCAAGGGCCATTAATCCACATAGACAAAAGAACTGCATGAACAAATGGTCCTTGGGGTTCCCAGCAGAATGTTTTCAGCCAAGTGGGTTTCTCTCGCCCCACAGGTGGTAGCAATGCCATCTCACCACCAACTTCTCAGCTGCTGCTGTGCTGAGGCTCCTGGGTACTGCCATGCCTCGGAAAGCAAAAAACATGGTGGGAACAGCGCAGCTTCCCATGGTGGGGATAGAAGCAACAAATGGAGAGCCCATGCTCCAACTGAGACTGTCCCACCACTTCTTCAAGCCCACTGTGAGACCCTGCTCTGATGGCTCATCCACAAACAGAGAGGTTAAGAAGCTCATTCTTACACTCAGCCTCCTTTATGTTAAAAGAATCAGCTTGGAACTAATACATTACAACTAATTAAAACCACTAATTAATGAATTGGAACAAGGACAGTGACTTAGGAGAACACTGTCTTTGACAGCTATGAAATGCACTAACAAGAACCAGCTTGGGGAAACAACTCCTCTCTTTCAAGAGTTTTTACTAGTTTGATTTTCAATCAAAAAATCTCTTGTGAATAAGTAAATAAAAAATTATAAGAACAGACTGAGAAAAAAAAAGCTGCCCAGTGCCTGCCAGCGTCACCTGTCCTTCCCCCAGGGTGATGCTGTCTTACAGGACATGGAGGGGGTCCACAGGGGAGGCGGACAGCATGCGCTTCAACTAGTGCTCACATCTTTAAAATCAACCAACCACAAAACATAAATCCCCCAGAAAGTGGGTGCTGTCAGTGCTCACGGGGATGGTTTGCTTGGAAAAGGTCGTGCTGGAGTCGGGGTCCATGTACTGGTGTCATACTGAACTGAGGAAGGAAACCCTGGGAAATGTCCCTCAGAGTCCTCACCCCATCCACTGGGCCAAAGGGAACCTCACTTTTCCACCTTGTGTCCCCCTCAGATGTTAATATGGGGATGTTGGTCACTCCCAAAAGTGATGCCTTGGGTGGGAGCACACTGGGGACCCAGACCTCAGGTGGCCAGGGATTGAGGAGAGGGGTGTGGGTGTGTAAGGGGGGTGTGGGTGTGTANGTTGGTCAGAATAATAAATTAGCACCTAATTAACAGGAGTGTCAGCTGCAAAACACTGAGTTAATGGAATAGAAAAAAAGAAGGCAAAGAGCTGCTGCTGTGAAATAGGGAGGTTGCTCTAGTAGCTGCTGCTTCAAGGACATCTCGGAAGTCGAGGGTTTAAAATCTGAAGAAAAGAGGGAAACATCCCAAGTCCCTTACCCGAGGTCAGTATTTGTGTCCCCAGCAGGCAGTAG
>VXBJ01001396.1:78993-150376 GCA_013400055.1 Nycticryphes semicollaris | reverse complement strand
CCCCCCCACCCCCGGCACTCGAAGCCAGGTGCCAGACTAGCTCCCTCCTTCCCTTACTGCTTTTTGCCTCCTTTCTTCATGCAAGCCACTGTAAATACTCTCTCCCGGCTTCCCAGCAGCCCCGGTGGAGCAGGGTAGGAGATGAGACCCCCACCTCTCTCCCATGAGGTCGGGGACAGTCCCAGCAGGGACATCTGGGCTGGCATGGGCAGCAAGGGTGACCTGCACCCTCCCACAGCAGCAGCGCTCCCCAGCCCGTGCTTTGCTACACAAGGCAGCATGCACACAAGGCAAATGCAGAATAAGCATCCCCGCTAGGCAGGAAACACTATGGATGCAGTTCAAAAAAAAGGCCGTTTAACTCTCCTAATGAATATTCCAAACTACATATAAGCCTTTAACACACAGCAGGATCATGGTAAAAGATTTATGAGATTGGTTCACCTTTCTTGAGTGCTGCCGTGAGTCATCAGCACAAACTTATCATCAGCCCGTGTATCAGTAGAGAGACAGAGCGAGAGGGGAAGGGTAACATCTGCACAAATATGATGTGACCTACTTTTACAGTAATTTGAATGCATATCTTGCAAAAACACCCCACCCTCTAAAATTTTAAGGGAGAATTATAAATCAAGGCATGACAGTAAACAAGTAATTTGTGAAGTCATACTGTCTACCCAGTACAAACAAGAGATTCATCAAATAATAAAATACTACTTTAGAGGAAAACAAGCACAATTATTTTATAATTATGGCTGCTCTAGTCTTCTGAGGGCAGGAAACTTTCCTACCTCCATAGAATCATAATCAAGACTCATCAAAGTCCTGTAAAAGCAAATCAATACCTGCTCTTAGCAGGACAAGTTAATTAATACCTGAGTGCTCTTCTGCATGCCTTCCTGGCTGTCAGGCTGAAGGCACTAAGTACAGCTCTTCCTAAATGCTCCTAGCACTGCCGTGGCTACAGGTGACAAAGGATGATGTGCCCCAACTTGTCTGGATGTATGGTGACTTTGGGCTGTGCTCCTCTTCATACAGGACACAGACATCCAGGCATTTAAAATCAGTAAAATGCAATTGACTCCATGCGCTGCCAGATCTTTATCTCCATGAAATGAAAGGCTTAGGGGAGAAATTACTCAGCAGCAGGCAGCTGATTTTCTGGTTTACCTATCACCGCACATACAGGGAAAACAAAGCCATGTCCTTTTCACCGTGGCTGCACTCCCAGAGCTGGTCCCCGGCTAGGTGTGGCTGTGGTGCTGCGGCATCCCACATCAGGCACGGTGCGCAAGAGCCAGTCATTATCAGAGAAGTGGCTCTGCTGCCGGCAGCGGTGAGTGAGTGCTCTGCCAGGGACGTTGGAGATGCCACTTCAAATATTGGCAATCAGAGCACAAGCTTTCATCTTTCCATGGCAGATCCATTGGAGCTCCATGCCATTTATTGCATGCCTCTTCCTTACTTTTTTTTGTTGTTGTTGTTTCTTTTTTTCTTCTTTTTATGAGACCTTTAAAATGGAGGTTTTGTCTGCCCTCTGTGATTATCAAAGATCTCACAGCCTTCCTGCAAGTGCAGGGAAAATTACAGCCAAGAACATGACAGCAGTTAAGACACCCAGAGCAGGAAGGAGTGAGATGCACTCAGCAGATTACTTTGAAGCAAAAGCTCAGTAAAACATTATTAAACTTATTTTTAGCCTCATTTCCTACAGAAATCAGCCTCTCATGAACACCCTGTCCATCTCCCCCCACTCCCAACCCTGCCAGCCTACTAATTTTTTAATTAGTTCCTTGCTTTCAGACTGCTGTCAAATTTTGGTGGAAGATAAATAAGAAAACACCCCACTGGTGATGGAGAGTAGGCACTGCTGGGTGCTGCAGCCAGCCCAGTGGCACAAGTGGCTCCCATCACCTGTGCTCAAAATGAGATGGAGATGCACAGTGGTTTTTAGCATAGGAAGCTGGCAGGTGCAGCAGGGGTAGAACACAGAGGTACTACTGGATGGCTTTGCTGAGCAGCAGTACTCACCATGTCCCCAGAGTGCCAGTGATGTTTTACAGCCTTCCTGCCAAGAGGAGCTGATATGTTACCTCCAATTAGGCATAAAAATGGGACAAAGATGCAAGAAGCCGGAAGAGTAGGGAAAGCCAGTTCTGCTGAGCACTACCTTTGGTGTACCTTTATTGTTGTTTAATGGTTTTCTTGGATTAAACAATGGGGAAGATCCAGGTGTGCAGAAAGAACTGGCTGCTCCTGTCTACAGGAAAAGGCATCAAATAGGGAGGAGCAGCTCACAACAGAATTATGCTGGCTAGGAGAGGACATAAACAGGAGAAATGGGTGAGGAAACAGGTTGTAGGGTATCAGGGGTGCAGAAACACAGATGCCTGTTGGGAGCGTGCCTGCCAGAGCAGTGACTAAGCCGTGGATGCGACTAAGCTTTTAGCTGGGAGTAGCTGGGAGAAGGACGGCGAGAAATTGCAGGCAATTAAGTTTCCACAGGGCTAAGTCGTATTAAAATCCATTGCTGGAACTCAAGGAAGTGGCTGGGTAAATACACTCCCCAGCCTGATGCCGCCAGTAGTGCTACCATCGGCAGTAAGCAGAGGAGAGGGTGATCCATAGAGATGCTGTAGTTTATAAGGCAGCTCTCATTTCAGTGCTGTCGGCATCGGAGCAGACTCCTCAGCGATGGTTCCAGCTCTCTGCCCTGGCAGCACCCAGGCAAAGGGGATGGTCAGGGCAAGGCTATCTGGGAAGAGGCTTTGCTGTTTAAACCCTGCTATCCCTTTCCTTCCACATACTGCTTCCTTCAGGGAGCAGACAAGGGCAGGCACTTTGCATACTCAGAGATGGGTTTCAGCAAATTATATACCCTTCCCTGCCATTCCTTGGGTTGTTTTTGTTCTGTTCTGGGATGCAAGTACAAAATAATAATAAAAAAATAAATGCAACCCCCCTAAACCTTTCAGGACTCATGAGGGCAGCCAGCCACCACGAATGCCCAGGTGCACGCATGTTCACAGACTTTCTCTTCTTCAAAGCAGGTTCACAACACAGCTGAGTGCCCTGCTGCTGTTGGATGAGGGATGCAGAGAACAACACTGTGCCATTTAGCATCTGTTAGGGACTTTGCTTCAAACACTTTTTTTGGCTTATCTGGCCAAGATGCTCATGTTATCCAAGAGAGAGGAACCTAAGGAGCACAACGAAGAGCTTGCAGTTTGGTTGCCAACAGCCAAGCATGCTGGTGCAAAACTGGCTCACCAAAGACAGTTTGCTATTGAGTGCTGCCCTCTGTCCCAGGCAAATCTCTCCATACACCCCACATCCAGCCAGGGGGTCTGGATACACCCCTACCCACTTTGGGGTGAGCAAAGGGGGTTCCCCCCACAGAAGATGCTCTGTCCAGCCCAGGAGCCAAAGGCTAAGGAACACTGCCCCTGTGCAGCTCCAGCCTGGTAAAGAGAAACCTCTGGCCTCTTCCAGGGCAGCACAGACAGAAATGCCCGTCCGTTTTCAAAAGCAAATTTTGCATGAGTCTACAAAGAAAAGGCAACAGGGTTTTTTTTTTGCTTTCTGGGCATCCTCCTTGTCTCTCCTTTAGCGGGACAGCTGTTAGAGCAAGCTGAAGAGAGAAAAAATCCCCAGGACAAGCACACTTTCAACAAATGTGTGTTACCAGAGCAGTGGGGCTCGGCTTGGTCCTGTGTAGCCCTAGTTCTTCCTTTGGAGCTGGAGAAGGCTCCTGCCAGTTTACCAGTCAACTTGCAACTAGGCTGTCTCATCTCAGGGACAGCCTCCCATGCCAAGACCCTGCAACAGAGCAGTGCCCCACAAAACTGTGTTAACAGTGGAGAAAATTATCTGGTTTTGTTTTTTTTTTTTTTTAAGATGCACGTTCTTGGACTTAATGTACTCAGCTGCTTTGTATACAATGATGAGACTCTGTATTCTTTCCACTTTGGGCAAAATATTTCTCTTTTCAACATTAAAAACATCACTCCAAGCACCTTACTTTCCCCAACTTCTGTCACTGCCGCAGGAGGCTCTGAGAATGGGAAATGCCACAGACATGCATCTTTTGCAAGTCTCATCTTTCCTGTGGATTTGGCAATTATTGCAAGCAACACAGGATGCGCTCAATAGTAGGTGAGTGAAAAATTGGATCTGACAGCCCTAATTGAGCCTGAAGTCCCATTTACTGAAAATGATCTGGCATAATTAAAAATTCACAACTGAAGACCAGTTGTGGTGAACAGTATACATTATGGGCTCTCTGAATTACTCTGGGAAACATATGCTCTCTAGTCTTTGGATTCGCAGCCAAAACAGCTTGAGCCACAATGATGGAGTCATCCAAGAGGATTTCGGGGAGAGAGAGACGGCCCCTCATCCTCAACAGCCACTACCATCACGGAGAGAGGGTGGCTGTGCCCAACTTGCACCAAGCACAGGTTTCAAAACATTCCCTCTGCTTCTAATATTTCTCCTGATGCAGTTTGTTGCCGACCCCATGCCTTGGGATATTCTCCTTCCTACCACATTGAGGCAGTAACAGGACAGCTGCTGGTTTTCTATTTTATTTCAAGTTTTTTGTGTTATCTCAGAATAAAGCAAAGGGACAAACTTTCTTGTAAGCACTAATAGGAGCAGCTCCACATGCACAAGGGCTCTCTGAAACCTTTGCCCTATGCCATGTAATGTCCCTGGTGCTCCATCAGAGACACATGTGCAACTCTGCAATTGCTTTCTCCTTACTGACATAACTGGGATTTATTTCTAGCACATTATTTGCAAGCTTCACTCAGCCTGAGACAACTTGGTAGAATGCAATTTGAAACACCTTTTTTTCTGCTTTTAACAAACCACCAGTAAACAGACTAGTTGCATAAACACACACCAGTCTTTAACAGGACAGGGCGTGGGACAGGTTACATTAATTCAGTTGTGGAGTGTTCCCAGGGAAATAAAAACCTACTGCACGCTCAGGCTGGAGAAAAAAGAAAAAAAAACAAAAAAACACACACACCCCAGGTCCAGTTCCTGGTTAATTCTGCAGGGCACCTGGGCCTTCCTGAGCCCTGCTGTGATTTGAGCATCTGGGTCTAAGATGAGCATCTCTGCCCCAAGGTGCCCACCTTCTGCCAGAGAAGAGCCCAGGGTGGTGCATGCCTTGTCACCACCTGGTGCTGCAGCAGGACAATGGCTAGACTTGCACAGCTCTCTATGTGTTGCTTTGCCCCTTGATTAACCAGAAGCAGCCGCGAGTGGGTTCAGCTTCCCGGACAAGACCGTGGGCTCAAACATGGTATTTTTTTTAGCAAGGAAAACTTGAACTCCCTAACCTTTTGCTCCCTGTGCAACAGGCCAAAAAGGGGAAAAAAAACAATTGTGAGCCTCACTGTCAAACTGACCCCCTTTTACATTGCTTTTGGGGTTTTTTGGCATCACCACCTAGGGTCACTCCCAGACACAGAATCAAGTTGAAGAAGGAAGAGCAGGGCTCACATACTCCAAGGGCCTGTGAAATGATGTAGGAGGTAACAGTCTGTTAAAAACACTGAATTTACAGGAATTCCACCCATTCCCTGGGCTCTCTGTGGGCTCTGCAAAGACAGATGAACCAGAAGCATCTGTGCCTCCAAAGTTTGCAAACGACTGACTGAACCCACCTTAGAAATCCCTAGGTCTACCAGTGAGCAAAGAACAAGGAAGTCCAAAAGACCCAAATAATAGAAATCTGGAGGAAAAAACAATACCTAGGCTCAAACTACTCTCCCTCTGCTGCTTTCAACTACAGAATTTCATTACATTTGCTGCTGTCTTGCTGATTTTCTGGCACAACATTTGGGACACTGGACCAGACCATTTTGCACAGCATCTGCCATTATTAAGAGACTGCAGTCTGCGAACTCGCATGCAGAATTCGCCCATATTCCTTGCCTGGACAACGCCTCCTTAAGCTTTACACAGAAGGAATTCGCAGCAAGCCTGCTTTGATGCTGTCTCTACAAATTGTGAGTCCAGAATGATTTCTAACCCCTGTCCTCCAACAGTGGCATTATGGATGCCTTCAATTTTTCCCTAATTTTATTTTAAAAAAGATGACCCAAAGCTAAAACCAAACAAAAAATAATTAAAAATCTCCTGACCTAGGTTACTAGTGCCCTTTGCCAAGCTTTCATATTGTCCTTTAAGGTGTCAGCAGATGTTGATGGCAGAATATTCTCCCGGTATCATACACAGTCTGTCCTCATAAATCATGGGCAAGGATGCTTCTAGCCTCCTTCTCTATGCCCAAGAAGCATCTTGCCTACCAAACAAATCCATATTTATAGGCTCCAGATATATTTTTCAGCTTGGGTTTATTTATTACAACCAAGGCAAATAAACCACGAAAATTTAGTTGTACACACACACTCTGGATTCAATGAAGAGGCCATGAAAATTTAGTTGTACACACACACACTCTGGATTCAATAAAGAGAGCAAAATTTGCATAAATTTGAAGAATAATCTTCCACAGCAAGAACTAATCTGCCAGTAATTATCTTTCTGTTTGCTTATCGCTGGCTATATTGATGGGGAGATTAAACAGGGCAGCACCGCATTAGCAGGGGAGTTCAAATAATCTGGAGCTGAGGCAGGTATCCATGAATTTGTTTTTAGTTAGGCTAAAACTTATTCTACCTCATAAAAACCTGGCCTTTCCCAGTCTGCTGGATCCCAGAGTGTTTTACAGCCTCAAAAGAGTCTCCAGGGTGTCAGTTCAGCTGCCAAATGATCAACTTTCTATCTATTAAACATCTGAAATGAGCTCAAATCTGGCGAGCTGCCACTTCACAAGCCCACAGAACAACAAGCTCATTGTAAATCCTTTTAGCATGGATTAATTGGTGCACAGAGCTGGCAGTGTGAAGAGGGCAAAAAACCAACCACCCAGCTTCCTCTTGGAAAAGGCAGAAAGCTCATCAAATTTCATTCGCTTTGAATACTGGGCGAGTAAAGACTTCCATGCTATGGGAGCAGGCGCAAGCTGTCAAAGCGTCTGCCTTCACATGTGCATCACCCAGTTTCTCTACTGCTATTTTAACATTTCCTGCCATTCCAGCTGTTGTTCGGGAGAGAGAAATTTAAAAAGCATATGGAAACACTGCAGCTATCATCAAGTTTATTAAATGAAAGGAAAACAGCCCAAAGTGCCTCCGCAAAGAAAGGAAACCAGAAAAGCCCAAGTGCTGCTCCCAGTGGCGCAGGCTAAACCTTGTGGCTCTGCATACTCCATCTCCCTTGCACATTTAAAAGAGCATTAATAGTGTCTTCACATACTGCAGGGACACAGAGAACAGCTTTCTTTAACTTAAGGTTGGGGAGCTGTTGATAAAGAGTTTTTTTAAATATTTGCATGAGGTTCTGGCCATCACTAATCCGTTATCACTGGTGCCAAGTTACACCCAGGTGCTGCCAGTTTTCCAGCAAATCACTGAATCCACGCCCTTTTTCCCTGCACCCTCCAAGATGCACTTGCTGCCGCCTCTGAGCCTGGATTTGGCCATGTGAGATTGCACGTACCCAGCCAGGCAGCCCTGCACCACATAAACCTGGGCAGAGGGCTGGCTCACACTTTTGGGATGCACAAAAGCACCCTGCACATCAGTACGAGCAGCGTACGACCTGTGTTATCCCAGCGGGCATCGGAAAGGAGAAAGAACTGCGATCAGAAACAGGATGAACGTTTTGACGTCCTGAGATGCATTTTTCCTGACAGTTCACTGGGCAAAGGACAGTCAAAGGATTGTGTTGTCTAATGAATCAATACTTTTTGGAGAGAATTTCATTAGCTGTGACACCTCTTCCCAATACAGGGGTAACTGGAAGTCATTCAAGTCACCAGACCTCGTGATAGTATCTGCATACTGATGGAGTGCTAATTGTATTTGGGACATCAAAAGGTCATAAATCAAACTGATGTCTCCCTGGGAATTCAATAACTTGATTCATACATAAAGGATTTTAAAATTTAAACTCACGATCAAACAGGGAACTATATTTATTAACATTTCTTCCACTGTGTTTCAACCCCTCAGTCAAGTGGCTGAATTGTCCAAACGGGTTTAAAACTACAGTTAATCAATAGTGAAAGTGTTATTAAGCAGTGTGTGGCCAGAAAACTGCCTGCTGGTCTGTGTCAGCCCATTCTTCTTCTAAAGACCAAATGATAGAAGCAGTCCCTTTATTCCAAGTAGATGCCTGCAAAAACTCAGCACCCAAGCTCAGCTGATTTTACACCTCTGCCTGCCTTAACATTTCTCCTGGTAGGAACTAAAAGCCTTGCTTTACACCACGTGGGCCAAAGACCTTGTGGTGCTGGCAGGAGGGAGCTGATAGTGGCCACTTTCTCACCCAGAGGGCATCACAGGTACTGTAAGGCATTGCTCCAGAACCAACGTGCACCAGCATTTCTTAACTCAATGTCAAATGTACTTCTACTTTGCTCAGATGACAAGTAGTAGATACAAATTAAAATAAAGGGGAAACACCCAAATGCTAAATGGATGGCATCATGCAGACTCCTGTGCTGCTCTGCAGTACAAAATCATGGGAGAAATTAACAACATCATAAAAAAACAGCCAAGGGAGCAAACTTTAAGCAAAGCTGGACCATTATAGCAAGCTACAGTGATGTTGAGGAGGAGCACCACCTCCCCTCTGCTGGGTTCGGGTATGCCCTCAAGCGTATGGCACCAAATGATGCCCATGGGCAGGTGCACCACTAACCCTGATGGATGGCCCAAGGATGAGGAGGATCTTCTGCCTTTTGACATTTTTAAGATGTTACTTAGCATGTCAGGGGTGGTGAAGGCACAGGAGAGCCTGCCTCAGACAAGAGCCAACAGAAAGAATCTCAGGTCTGGTGAGGTAAATGCAGTTTTAAAATAAAGAAAAAACTGTTTATGTGGCAGCCTTTTTAGTTTGCAGATTTCTTCGCTCACATGCCTTGTAAAGACCCTCCTGCTGGAAAACACATCCTGATAATTGGGTTTTGCACAGCACTAGCTCCACAGCTGCCTAACCCCCCCACAGGGTGTCTGTACCGTCAGCAAGCGGTGCCCACCCTGGAATATTTGCAACAGCCATCAGAGCAAGGTAGACAAGCCTATTCTGCTCTGCATGCTCGGCTGCCCAGTTAGGGCTGAATCAGCTGTCATACACTGTCTGTATCACAGATGAGTGCCTTCCCTCATCTCTTACAGCAACCTCTTTCCCTGTGCCGAGCAGCAAATACAGCCCCATCAAGGTTCCCTGATCCTCGCCTTGGCTCAGAAATCCAAAGTAAAATTCCCACACTCTGATGACAACTCATGCAATTCACCCTCCTGCAGCTTGCTAAGCAGCAGGGAATTAACTCCTCTGGGGTTATGCAGAACACAGCTTTGCAAGCACAGCATGGAAAAGCCAGCTTGACCGTTGCCCTGCTTAAGAGCGGAACATGAGAGCATGCCCAGTGACCACCACACAGTGTAGGAGCTTCCAGGAGCTTCTGCCCCAGACCAGAGGGCAGGATCCCTCCCTCCTACCCCAGCACATCCCTGTTAGCAGTTCAAGTGCAGGGCGATCTCCTAGGCCTATTCCCAGGGAAGGAGAAAGGAATTAGTCTTTCAACAACCACATTCCTCCACCCTTCTCTGCATGGGAAGCCTAGATCACATAGGCTTTCAATTCCAAGTAACTTTCAGACATCTGATAGTTTGAGGAGATGAGCTCCCTCCTACTGATCCAAAACCAACTCAGGAGTAATTGCATTTAACGGAAGTGCCACAGAAGTGAATTTGGGAGGCAGAGACTGTGACATCTGTGAAGAACAGTGTCCCGGTTCTGGCAGGGATGAGGGTTCATTCTCCCCAGGATTTGGCAGGGACAGAGGTATTCCATCCCATGTGAGCCAAGCCCAGGAGGTAGTTACCTCTTGGGAGCAAGATGGGGTGCCCAGTGAGGTTGGTGAGCCGTGGTGCCATAATTGTGGTTGTACATTTCTCTATCCATGTTACTGTTACTGTTTTCGTGTTCCCTTTGCTGTTCTGTTAAACTGCCTTTGTCCCAACCCATGAGTTTTGTCTTCTCCTTCCAATTCTCCCCTCATGGCCATGGGTGGTGGGAGCCCAAGAAAGTGGCTGTGCCTGGTTCTGTGTTGCCATTGGAGGCTGAACCACAACAATGAGAGGGAAGATGTCCATGTTTCTGCAGCTCAACCTCTTTTTGCAAGGAAGGAGAGGACACGAAGCAAGATGAACACGGGAGAGGAGCAGTGCCCAAAAAGGTGAATGTACATGTTACTGGGCATTCAGTAACTATGAGTCTAGCAGATACGTAAATGTGTAACTAAAAGGATTAAGGGCGCCTTTTGCAAATACAAGCAGAAACAAACAGTGAAGAATACCATCAGAAAGAACTATCAGAAAAAAGCCTGCAAAATAAATGGAGGGGTTGCAAAAGCTTCAGCATTTGCCTTCCCCAAACTATTCGAAGAGTTATTAGAGCAAACCAGCCCAGTGGTCAAACTCCACTCCTTGACACTCTATGTCAAGGCCTCATATGGAAAGAGCCAAAAGGAATTCACAGAGACTTGTCTCTTGAGTGACCAACAAACACCACCAGGGACCATCAAAGACCTTCTGTTAACACTCTCATGGACTTAATGCACATGTGACAGGGTGATGTGAATATTATAATGAGTTCTGGGAAATGTAATGACGATGCATATTCTGTATAGATATAAGTCTCCATGAATCTTGTATTTGGTGGACATGTTGGGTAGAGAGATCCCCCATATCCTCATTGTCGCATAAAAGAACGCTTGCTTCCTAACACCAATACATTGGTGTTAAGGAGTTTAATTGGTGACACCTGGAGCTACTGAGCCTAGTGAGTCCTCTCTATTTGAACACTTAGGGCATAGTGCGGCCATGACACGAGCAATAAAATGCATGGAAAGCCAATGCTCCTGCCACTATCCACAGAGGGACCTGATCATTCCCTAGGGACCTCCTCCCATGATGCAGGTGAGAGCGCATGGTGGCATATCATTAGATATGACACAGCCAAACAGCTGTTTCCACTTCCTCAAGGAACATGTTCTGACGCAAAGACAGATATATATCTGTCTCTATATTCTGATCTATATATCATATATAGAATATATTAAAGGCTCTAATAAACATTTTCTGTCACCTGCTTTAGATCACATTCCGAGTGATTTCTCTTTCCCCTCTTTGTATTTTTAATTAAATCAAACTCACAAAATTTAAATGGCAATGTAATGAACATTTTTATAAATGGCTGCTTCTTGATGTCAATCTATGCAATGGCAAACAGACAAGAATATTGTTTGGGTATTCCCAGGCTATCCCTTTGCAATAGCTAAGGTAGTCAGCAGAGCATGAAATTGTTATTTTAATGAGTTCTAAAAGTGCAGGTGTTAATTTGAAACCCATGATCACATACAGGGTGGAGAAGCTGCAGGTGCATTTATTTAAATGGCTCATTTCCAACTTCTCCCTCTGTTTTGGGAACTTCATCCTGCTGAAGAGGGTGGGCACGGACCCTGTGCTGGAGGACTCCTCCATACACCTCTCATCCATGCTCAGCAGCTTTGCTATGGCGCATAACCAAAAGTTAAGGTGGGCTTGGACACCCACCTCTCCCTGCCGGGATAAAGCTGTTACCACACAGGACAGACAGAACAAGGTATGTGGCTTTCAGTGCGGTCACTTGGACACTGCCTCTTGCATTTATTCAGGCATCTCCACCCACATTGCTAGCCCCCAGAAAATGCCTTCACACGCTGGTTTCTTTAGAGAGGTCGACTGAGATACAACACTCTCCACAGCCTCTTGCCACATCCTGAAAGCACGCAGTCGAAGTCAGCAAGAAGAGGACAAATAACTCAGGTTTTTCTACACCTCTTGTGGTTTTTTTTCACCTCACCTTTTCTTTTTGCCTGCTCTGTCTACTCTTTTTGCATTTATACTTTGGGTATCTGCGTGATTTCTGACAGCTCAGTCTCAAAGTATCCCATGCCTCATTTATTTTATCCCCAAGACCTTGTGCAGTGAAGAAACTTCACTGCCTCTGGATTCAGGTGAGCACACGGACAGATCACGTCTTCTATGGCAACCAGAGTGGGAAAGGCACGTCTGCTCAGGCTGGACCTCAATATGACATTTTTGGATGTTCTGAGCTCATCTCCCCTTGGGAAATCTATAGCCCCATTTTATCTCCACCCAGCACTGTGCACCATGCACAGCTGTCAAAAACCAAAGCAGGCCTTTTAGTTCCCTCTCATTAAACCAAACATCTGCAATCCCTGGAAACACGCCAACAAGCCACCACCTGCAATGCACTCCTGGCAGATGAGGGAGAGCCCACATCTTCATAGCAGCTCCACAGCTCCGTGACCCTCCGGTCCACAGCCCTGATGCCTTTCCATCCTGCTAAACAGTGTGACAAGCCAAAAGCCATCTGCAAGCCCTTCCCAGCATTCCCACACCACACATATGCAATAGGCTCTGTCACAGTGGCTGAAGGGTCTAACAGTAAGTTGTTTTCCATGTGATTTAGCCAGCTTGCAATTATAGATTTGGTTGACTTACTGGAAATCCCAAAAGACTTGCACCAAACAGAGAATCACCCTCTTAGACTTCATATTAGTACCCAAATTAATCAATCCTTACATAGTGATTTCACTAATTTGATGAATTGCTATCAACACTGAATTGTTGATTTACCCCAGCTTTGGTACTTCCTCAATGAGCATATTGCTTTCTTGCTATTTTAGCACTGTCAACAGCAATGAGGGGACACCACTTTCTCAGAAATGCTTCAAAACATTTTGTAAAAACAGCAATGCACATTTGTATTGATGAACTGCACATGAAGTATGAAGGAGCACAAGAAAAAGGACTTGAGAGAGGGATGTGGGCTCCCACCTCCTTATGCCCCCCCCTCCCCAAATTGGGGTGCATCTTGTCTGCTTTGCATCCCTCCAGCAGCGCAGTGCCAGAGGCTTGGATGATGGGAGCGATGCTGCCGTGAGCCTCCAGCTCCTGCAGCTGCTGGGTCTGCTGGGTGGAGCAGAATGAGGACAGGCTACGAACCCTCTGCTGAGAAATTATGGTTGTTTCTTCAGTTGCTTACTCAGGTAGGTCCACTAATGACAGTCCACTAATGTCCAGATCATTCAGAGCTGAGAAGCAGAACAAGCAGAGAGAGAAGGTGATGGCTTTTGCTTTTCTTTTAGCTTATAAATAAAAAGGAGACACAAGAAGATATAATTGTGGAAAATATTTCCTTTCACAGTCAATGTTAAGTGCAAGAAAAACCTTTCAAGCAACTTGGGTTTTCTCCCTATATATTCTCCACCTTTGAGTTACTTCAGTCAATTAACACCAAATTCTAAAACTTTCTAGAATGTCTCTTTCAACTCAGCTATGACTCAAAGAAAATTGTGAGTTAAAAATAAAATCTAGCAATACAGGTAACGTGAGGGAACCCAGGTTAGCCAAAGATACCAAACAATCAGAACAAACTTCCCTTCAGGGGGAAAAAAAAAAACCAGCACATGCAAATGTAACCAAAAGACTGAAACATCGATTATTTTAATCCTAAGTGCT
Organism: Nycticryphes semicollaris; assembly: GCA_013400055.1. NCBI lineage: Eukaryota > Metazoa > Chordata > Aves > Charadriiformes > Rostratulidae > Nycticryphes > Nycticryphes semicollaris. Next base: position 136,700 of record VXBJ01001396.1, on the reverse strand, counting down.
GCTTGGCAATGCAAATCACAATCAGGAATTTAACAACCGGTTTTGATTTAAGCCCAGTTCATTAGGGTGGATGATTAATGCTTGTTTATTTGCGGGATGGCTGTACTGGGGGAAATCAGGCTGCAACCCATACCCTTTGCTGTGGCTCCAAGGGATGCACTCCATGTGCCAGGGAGAAGCAGGAAACCCCAAAGCACATCAGGGCTGGGTCCTTACCTGGTCCTTAACCCGCGTTTAGTAGTCAGGAAGGATGTTTAAGCATATGCCAAAGTAACAGCAGCAAAGCTGCAAGTGAACAGTGACCCAAGCAGTTTTTTAATTATACAGATGGCACAGTCCAAGCCTTAAGTAGGTTTAAGCACTTGCCTTGGCTGTTCCTCCTCTTGAATAAAGAGAACCTGCCACTGAAATGGCAAATAGTTTATTGCAAAGGAAAAAAAAACACCACAGAAACCCAGAACTACTTTGCTTGAGTGGCTGGTGACAACTGTGTGGCCAACAGGCTTCCTGAAAAAACCAGAGATGTACAAAAAAGAAGCCTAATAGGCAAAGGAATATCTTTATCATCTCATCATGGTCCTTTATAAGTGATTCTTGGGAAAAGACACAAAACTCCATTGAGCTCTTAACACCTTTATCTCTGCATAGAGGTAGACTTAAAGCCTACCAGTGTTTTTTCATAAACCTGCAATGCTGGTGTCTTTGTGAGGATGCCCATGCACTCACAGCCTTGCCTCCTGGTGAACTTGCCTGGGAAGCGAGAAAAAGCCATGCGTGGCTCAGGAGAAACAGCATCTAAACTGGGAAAGTTGTTGGATCAGCTCCAGTTCTTCTTTACATGAAAATCTTGTTGCACCTCACACGTCTAAGGAACCCAGCCAACCTGAACTTCAACCGCTGGCCACGTTCGAACTCTAGTCCCTGGAGACTGCAGGCCAGTCTGGAAGGCACTGGAAAAGCTGGAATCAGACCTGATCCTGCCTTTCCCTAGTAACTCCCATAGCGACAAAGTCTCATGGGCACCCTGCAGCTCCTTGTAAGGAAACACTGGCTTGACTCCTGTGTCCAAGTGCCACCAAACAGGTCCCTGTCTTAGCAGAAGGTTGTAAGTGCTTCTTTAGCAGACATGAAAATCCAGTTAAAGTTCCCTTCCAGTTTGATTAACGTGCTTTAATGCAATCCAATTAACAAAGTATTATGGTTTCTAACATCACGGTTTTTATATCCTTTTCTAACCAGGAGAGATCTATGACATACGATACAGCCATCCAAGAGGAGCAAATAGCTTTCACTCAAAAGGCTCCCTCACACTTGATCCATAGCCAGATAGGGCAGCAGAAAGACATTTGCTGACTGCAGCAGGTCACAGATCAGGCACTGGAGAGTTAAATCTATAAATGCCCTTTCACTGGGGAAGTCATGCTACTAAAGACCATGAATTATGTGTGTGTGGAAATGCCAACTAAGAACTGCAATAATTATATCTGTAGATAAACAACTATTGCTACAGTGATGTCTCAGGTACCAAAACCTTCCCTGAGAATTTTAGGTGGGAGAGTGGGGACTGCAAAGGACTTTGTGAGGATTACGATCAGATGGATTAGCTGAGCACCAGCAGGCCGAAGCTGTACAGAAACATTAGACAAGAAGTATTTGCAAGCCGGCACAAAGTCTTTCCAGGATTAAGTCCTTCCACTGTTCTTCCTTTTAAAATACGTAAAAACAAGCTAAGATGAATTCCTTGTCAAGGCTGTGAAGAACAGACTCCAGCACAGAAATGAACACAAATTGAATTTACTCTGGTGGCTTTAGATAGGTCACATCAAACCAGAACTAATGCAGTATTGACCCACTCTTCCTCCAAACTACATAACAAAGCAGCAAACAACATTGCAGACTCTGCGAATTCACTTCATTTAATATCGTCTGGGCAGCAAAGTTAGCCTGGGATCCAGGCTGCATTCAATAGGCACCTATCTATCAGTGGGAAGCAGGATGAATACTAAAGGTTGGATGCTTCAGTGCCACCTGAGTGAGATGAATGCCTGTGTTACTCGCCACAGCCAGCCTGTTGCCCACCGACTGGCTATGCTATTCTTCTTGCCAGTAAAACCACTAAATCTCGACTAGACAGGAGAAGTGAAAAGGCAGCAATCTGCTGCTTCAAAAACCCATGCTGCAGGTACATTTTGAAGCCACGCAAAGCTGGCAAAATTTTATTAGTGTGGTCACCAAAAGAAGATCCCATCCCATGCAGAGCTGGGTTTTACGTTGCTGGTAAGAGACCCCCCCACAGTTCTTTCCCTGCAAATGCTGCTGAGTTTTCATCCATCCCTGCAGCCCTCGGTGGGAATCAGACACGGATGCAAGAGGTGTGCTGGGAACCTTTTCTCTCTCACGTCCTGGGAAGACTGGAGGATTCAGGTCTGGTGTTTCCTTTATTGATTTTCATGCAAGGCAAGAAACTCATGAAGAAAGAGCCACAAGAACAAAGCATTAAGTGGTATCCAGATGGCACGGTAAGGAAGTTTCAAACAATCCTCCCAGCCCTTGTACTGAAGGTACACAGATCACACAAACTCGTATTTTCCCCTGCACCTCATAAAGCATCATAAAATATTTATCATATTCCATGTCTCCTTCAATGCAAGCATGCAGCTGTAATGTAAATATCACACAAACTTCAGTCGCTCCTTGATACCAGATGGAGCTGAGTAAGACATGCACCTTCTCTACTCTTTCATCAGACCGGGGTGCTCACCTCTCCTCTACAATTAATTATCAGCCACGTAACAGAACGGAGACAAGTGTGAAAAGCATAACGCACCAGTAAAAACAGCTATTGTAAGATCTTTAACATGTCTATGTTGTTGTGTGCTTTAGATTGATGCTTATAAGTTAATTTCTGCCAGCTATAATTCCAACAGGCAGTCCTTGAGACTGTGGGTCGCCACCACTCATTAATACAATCTTGGGAACCATCAAAGAGTCACTCCCACGACTTATGCACAACTGTAGTTGCATGACACAAAGGGCAAAATAAATCAGGCCTGCTTGTGCAAATAAGGGACAAGTAAGACCAAGGGCGCACATTACTAAGAATGCTTTTGAAGGAAAATTGGGTTTTTGACAAAGCTATTTATCATGAAGGATTCCTTTTCCTCAGGGAACTTCTGCAGATTGGGAAGGTAAACATTTGAGACAAAACAATCAGAAAACTTCCAGCCACGAAGAGGAGCTACACTGCTGCCTCTCACCAGACAGTCCTAGAGCCACCTCTTCCCTGTATTTTCCCCTTTCTGGACAAATCTCCCCAGTTTGGGCTGCATCTCTCAGCACCCGCTGCCACAGGTGAGCCAGAGGGGCTGTGCTGGGAGAGCTCTTCTGGGCCCCATACACTGTTGGGACACAACGGGCAGATGGTGCAGGACTAAATGTGCTCCTGACACAATGCAAAGGGAAGGCAAAGCCTCTCTGCAATTCCTGGTTTTTATTTTCTCCTTGACACCAGCTAGATTTCCAGCAGGAAACCCACAATCATTTCTCACCTGCCTTAGCTATTGCTATCCTGGGATGCTAGAGGTGCTCATTTCTTCCCTTATCCCAAGTTGAAAACTCCCAGTTGGAAACCGGGAACACTCCAATAAGTAACTTTTATTTTGTCCTTGTTCCACCTGCAACACCTACACCCCCCTCCAGAAAACACATCTTTGGGGACCCAACCTTGTAGGAGAAAATGGCTTCATGAAAGGAGAGAAAAGTAAAAAAAGGACTGAAAACATTCAGCCTTGCAAAGGAGCCTCGAGGATGTCATCCCCTTTCCCTCCAATGATTTATGGCCAACTCTTCCCCTCCTCGTGTAAGCATGCATTGCTTGAATTTCCTGATGGCTGGGGGAGGGTGGGAGGGAGAGAGAAGTGAAAGGGAGACTGGAAAACATCAGCACCTCCCAGACATCTCTTCCCCCTCACAAGCAGTTTGGCTGTAGCTCTTATAACTTCCAAGCTCCCATTGAACACAGAAACACTGAGTATGCCCTAGAATGCGGGTTTCAAACCGTGCAGGCGGAACAAGACCTAGTTTCAGAGGAAACAGTAGCGCAAAAGCTCCAGATGAACATCCTTGCAGCCAGGCAGAAAATCCGCCTGATGAATTAACTAAGTGCCTTGCTGAGTTGGTTGCTGATCAGCATTGCAAATAAGCACTGCCTTGCACAGCCCAGTCTCCAGGAATGGATGACGGACCCAGTCACACAGCTTTACACTCCATGCCTTTAAGCAAGCATTATTTATAGCCCCACACTCAACCTGTAATAAATGCGAATCAGATTAAAGACCCATTAATGGTTCATATTTATTAGCAGCGCATGGAAGGTACTCATAAAAATAAGTAAATTATATTGGTGGAAGCCTGCACATTTACTTCTTTAAATGAGATTTTGGGTTCATTGCATATTAAATAATTTGGCTCTTGGATTACACAATACCATCTTGTTTCAAGCAAGTTCTCTAAAGATACCGTTCTGTACTTTTTGCTAGCATGCTTTAGGGCCACCATTTAAGAGCCCTCTCTACCCCATGATTTCAGTGGCATGTGCCCCTGAGCTGTCCTAGCACCAGTGCTTCTTTTGGTCCTGACGCGGTAAATATTGGCCACTGCATACAAGAAGGATCCACCACAAGTAAATTACTTTTCTCCAGTATTACTTATGCAGAAAAACTACAGCGTGGTACAGGAAAAGACCTTTAGAGGATCTTATGTTTAAGGATTCTCACCAAGAACTTAAGAGGACCTGCTCTCCCAGTCACTTTTCCAGTAGCCATTCACACCTTTCTACCAGCTCATCACTGCAGGGACTCAACTACAGGCTCTGTAGACCTTGCTTTCAACCCAGACATGTGCTGATGCCTGCAGTCAAGGAGCTAAAGGCTCTTTCCTAAACACCAATGAGGTGGCCACACCGCTGTACACCACAGGGCTGTGTAGAAGAGGTACCCACTGTCTACTGCCTTGTTTCAGGCTCAGACAAAACAGAATTTGTGGTTTTGTCAGGATTCATGAGCTTCCTGAGGAAGACCCGTGTATTTTTTTTAAATTCCCAAGTAACTGCAGCTCAAGAGTCAGCAGACATTCAAAACCTGGAAAATTCCCAGAGACAGGATCTTTGCCAGCCCTTCCTTCACTCCATCTTACTGACCCAGCTCTACATCAAACTCACGCTATGTGGCACAAAACAGTACTCACTTAAGAACTACATTTAAACAGCTTTCAAAATAAATGCTGCTCACAGGGGAGGATTTCCCAGCTCCCATGATTTCCATGCTACACGAGTGCAGATAAAGTGATCATTTTGTATGAAGTCAGTCTGCTTCTTCACACAGGTAAGACCAACTTCACACCCAATTTTCCAAAATCAAAACCACACATGCAAAGTCCCTCTTCCAAAGGTATATTTTATCTTCTGGATTGTAAGAGCAGATGAAGAAGTGAAGCCAGAAAGGAAATAATCGCTTGGCACTCGCTAGGCAGGGATGCTCCAGCAGCAAGCAGGTACTGAGGTATCACCTGTACCTCGACTAAGCCTGCACTATGTGTGACAACAGCGGATACAAAGACTCGTTGTTCGGAGACCGGGACACAGCCCTGACTACCTACATTTACATACATTTAATCACTTAGACAGAAGCTTGGGAAAAGACAAGACCATCGCAAACACAACAAATATAAACTGGTTACAACCGACTGCAGACATCATGATACTGCTGGCTACAGGAAAAAAAGAGAGAGAGGCACTCTGAGAATTAATGTTCTTCCAGTCTGTAGAGAAACAAATGAGCTTCTGGTGCTGAACAATTAGTACTCCTGTTAATTATGTGTGTGGGTTAGAAATAACACCAAGCGTTTGGGACTGCTTCCATTTCAATTGTTTTCTTTCTGTACCGGATAACAAAAATATATGCAGACAGCTAAACAAATCCTTCATAACACTGATGGGACTTCTTGTTCACAGCAAGCAGTTATGCAAATTGCTAGTTATTAGGCAGAGATAATCATAATCTACCACATTTATGCAACCGCATGTACAACAGGGATAGCTAAAGCAATAGTTGCCTTGTTGTCTTCACTGCATTTTTTTAGTCATGGTGATGGGCTGGCTCGCTGCACAGCATCGCAGCCTGGTGCAGTGGGTATTACAGCCCAGGAGCAGCCATGTGCCCCCGGGATGCAGACGGACTACAAAATAGATGGTTTAATATACTGGAAAATGAAAGTCACAGGAATAAAAAGATACCAGGTACCCCTGAGAAAAATAAATGTGACAGTGGGTGTCAAAGCATCCCCCCCACTGGTTTTAAATCCTCCCTGGAGAACCAGCTGCACCCCAAGTTCATGTAGCTGCTCAGACACTTCTCCATGGTGCTGGGCTTTCAATGCTGGCATCTCAGGGCACAACAAGACAAGTTTCACTAGCCCCAAAACTGCCTGAGATTCTGACCTGGTGTGTTTGGCACAGAAGTGCAAGAGATGGTAGGGATTCCCAGAGGGTCCATTTTCTGGGATGAACCTCCTGGACTGAAAAGAATAAGATTCAGAGCTCCCAAAAATATGATCCTCCTAATGCTAATGAAGCAGACACGTTATCTGAGCTGCAATGCTTACCCGAAACTTCATTTAACGTGTCAGCTTCAGGGATGTCCTGTTGCATCAGACTGAAGGACACCAATTTAAACAGCAATCACCAAAATACACAACTGAGAAGAAAGACTGCAACTCAAACACAAACCTTGTCAATCCTGCTTATTTGCTCTCAGCCAACACACACTAGCTTCGCTCCTTCTGTCCAGTTCCCAGGTCAGTTATTCCAGCTCAATATAACCATCATCACATTATCATTTTCACTTAAGGCTCCAAATTCAGAAGCTTCCACTGTTTACTACAAAAAAAAACAAACAAACAAAAAAAAAAAAACCCCACACCACCAAACCCACAACAACCGAGAGGTAAGAGCACAAAGCACTGCAGTGCTGGGGAACGTACATGATGACATCCAAGAAAAATCCAGCGAAGAAACAGCCTGGAAGATGGCATGCTTCTGCCCTAATTAGCTATCATTTTGGCAAATGCAAGGGAAATGCAGTGAAAAGAACCTGGTGACAGGCTTGGGGCAGAGTGGCTGGAAAGCTGCCTGGCAGAAAAGGACCTGGGAGTGTTAGTGGACAGCCGGCTAAACATGAGCCAGCAGTGTGCCCAGGTGGCCAAGAAGGCCAACAGCATCCTGGCTTGTATCAGGAACAGTGTGGCCAGCAGGAGTAGGGAAGTCATCGTGCCTCGGTACTCGGCACTGGTGAGGCCTCACCTCGAGTACTGTGTTCAGTTCTGGGCCCCTCACTACAGGAAGGAGATTGAAGTGCTGGAGCGTGTCCAGAGGAGAGCCACCAAGCTGGTGAGGGGTCTGGAGAACAAGTCGTACGAGGAGAGGCTGAGGGAACTGGGCATGTTTAGTTTGGAGAAGAGGAGGCTGAGGGGAGACCTTATTGCCCTCTACAACTACCTGAAAGGAAACTGTAGAGAGGCAGGGATTGGCCTCTTCTCCCAAGGGAATAACGACAGGACCAGAGGAAATGGTATGAAGCTGCGGCAGGGGAGGTTTAGATTAGATATTAGGAAGAATTACTTTACTGAAAGAGTGGTCAGGCACTGGAACAGCCTGCCCAGGGAGGTGGTGGAGTCGACATCCCTGGAGGTATTTAAGAAACGTGTAGACGTGGCTCTTCAGGGCATGCTCTAGTGGCCAAGATTATTGGTTTGTGGTGGGGTGTTGTGCGTGGGGTTGTGGGTGTGGGGTTTAGTTGGTGGGTGGCTTTTTATGTTTGTTTGTTTTTGTGTGGGGTTTTTTTTGTTGTGTTTTTGGGTTTTTTGTGGTTTTTTTTGTTTTGTTTTGTTTTGTTTTTTCATGTGGTTGGACTCGATGATCTCAACGGTCCCTTCCAACCACCAAGATTCTGTGATTCTGTGACTTCCCATACCCAAAACACAGAGGGAAGCTCTAAATGCGCTCTGAAATGGAAATGATGGATGTGGCTCACTTGTGCTGTAATTAAATCTCCTTCCACAAAATAAGAACAGTGAGCTGTGTCCTGATGAAAAAATCTACTGCATCATGGAAACAGAAAAAAACAATTGGGCGGACCTGGGAGGAATTGCCAAGGATGCTTTCACTTGCTGGTGAGATATTAAACTCAGAGAAGGAAAGAAACGGCTTGCTTAGACCTGGTTGCCTCTGCAGCGTGAGTGACCAGAGCAGGGCAGCAGGAGAGAGGTCTCCTGCCCTGCATCGCAGCCAGAAAGCCACCCCCCACTGGCACCCGAAAAGCAGCCATGACACCCGGGTGCTGCCCAGCATGGTCCTCTGCTTGCAAGGAGCTGGAGGCAACCAGGTAAGAGCGGAAATTTGTGCAGGGCTGGGCTCCTGTTCACACCATGCCAGCCAGCCTGGCACCACAGGTTACCTTGGTGGTGCTCGCAAACCTAGTACATCAGAGCTGGTCCTGGCACCTTGTCTCCTGGCACCCATCCCAGGTCATCCTGGTGCCCCAGGGACCATCTCACCATACAGAAATGGCAGGGAAAAGCTGCACCTACACATGGATGCCGTCCGATTAACAGTGGCAGCTCTCCAGAAGTGTGTAAGAGAGGAACTTGAAAGCAGTAACCAGACACAATCCAGGATCAAGCCTTCAAAATCCAAGAAAAACCCTGAAAATTCTCAAGCTATAAAAAAACCATTATCAGCACTTGGTAATTTGTATTTGACTTCTGCTCTCACAACATTTAGATTCTTGTCTTCAAGCTCTCTTTAGAAGGCAGAGGATCAGAAACATAGTTTGTCCCTGGCAGAGGAATGATGCAATGATGCAAGTAAAATCTTCCTAGAAAGGAACCATCAAAAAACCCACACCAATTTCAAGAGGTGATCCTTAGCACCGCAAACATTTGGCAGGTTCCTGAATATATTATCCTGTGTTAAACTGTAACATGGCAGACCAAATTCAATTTTACCCTGGCTGGTGACATTTTGCAGCTTTGATACCTAATACTTGGAATTTACCATAGACTGATCAGGTCCAATCGCTGGCAATTTTCTCCCCAAAATGTAATGCACAGTGTAGGCTAGACCAAAGATACAGACCCACATACTTTTAATAAAAATGAGCTTACCTTCAAGTAGGAATTTCCAGAAGAGTTGGGATGAAAAACAGAAAATATCAAATATCCAGCCATTTCAAACATTTCCGATCATCACAGGTGAAAGGCATTAGGAGAGAAACAAAAGATACTGATTAGCAACAAATACACTGTTTGCAGCACATTTTTACACTCTAATTGCACTTGTAATTCCACTAAGAACCAAGTGTTCTCATCCCAGTTTACATAATTTACTTATGTTTGAGACTGGATTTATACAATTTTGCATAAGACTGGGCTCCATCTTGCAGTCCTTACTCAGGCAAAACTATCACAACAGGCATGGAAATGCAGGAAAGACAAGAGAAGCTTTGAAAAGCTTGGCCTGAAGGTCTGGGTCCCTCAGCCAAGAAAAAACAGAACCTCCCAAAAAAAGATCCAGCAAGGGGACAGCTGCAATTTATACCCTGTGGCAAGCAGAACTTCCAATTCAGTTTGCTCTGCTTTAATAAGATTCCTATCTGGAGCTGGAATTTACATTTCAAATTCGTTCTTTTTCCTTGTGGAAATCAAAACAAAGCCATAAGAACTTCATTTCAGCATCAGACCGTTTGTTGCCCATACAACTTTATGTGATCAAGCCTCACACAACTGTAATAAAAAGAACTCTGTAAAAACATAGTTTTATAATACTTGAGCACACATTTCAACAGCTGACGAGTTTCTCTGACCTGATGGAGCATGATGGCATCTACTCCTAGAGACTGCAAATTTGAGAGGGCTTTCACAGCTCTTCGGGGGCTCGCATTTTTCCCCAGTGCCTAGCTGGAAGCTGGCAGGGCTGTTAAGCTGACCCCGCTCACAGAGAAAGAGCAATTCTCATCTGAACTGTAAGAACCACTTACCTTTGCAGCGCATCCTTAGGAAATGATGGTCTGGATGTTGCCACATAGAAATTCTACCTAGAATTTGTATTTCTGTTGTTTGGTTTGTTGATTTTTTTTTCTTTTGTTTAAAAACTTTATTTTCTTTTTAAAGAAAGAAACTTTTTTTCTTTCTTTCTGCAGCAGACCCAAAAAAATTAAAAGACACCCGCAAAATCCCCATTTGCTTCTATCTTCATTACAGCCCTTTTTTCAGTACCTTCAACATAAACATGAATTCCACGCCTGTACTACTTCAAGTCTGCAAGGCTTAAAATGGGAAAAACCCTACAAAATCGTTACTGCAAGTCGACCCAAGGCTCAGTTACAACCATGAAAAGCCAAATAACAGGAGCTGTCTACATTTTGAAACTTTTGGGGAAAAAATTAAAAATAAACTCGAAGAATTTAGCCCAAACATCTACCAGGCACTGAAGAGCCCAATGAGTCTTCAACCAATATGTTCACTCCTATCAGCTACAAGAAAAAGTAACTATAAGCAAGATCTCAGAATTAGCTGAACACTGTTTATCTTTTTGCATCAAATCATACAATCCTCAAAGCCCCCCTGCTACTGTTGGAAATTCACTTTTTCAGCATCTCCACGAGGGTCACTTCAAGCTGATACTGAAAATGGGAAAATCAATGCCGCACTTAACACTACCTCCTTCTTCCATTACTTCTCAGTTTTAATAGGCCTGAACTAGCAAGTCTGGGAGGGGGTGGGGGTGAAAGAGGCCTGCCTGCCCGATGGCAGCCAGCAGCCCCCACAGTTGCTGTAAGCACCAGAGGACAGCAAAACAAAGGCAATGCTCCTCCCCCACCCAATGCACCACTCGTCTTCCGAAGAACTCAATGAGACATCTTGGCAGACCAAATGGAAGCTGACAAAGTAAATGAAAAAACAACGAAACAGCACAGAATTGAAGAAGACAGGAAGGAAAATCTGAACAAGAAAAAAAAAGTTGTTTGGTAAAGCAAGCCAAAGTGCTTTCCAGCTGGTGATGAAGTAGACTAAGCCTCTGCTAGCCCCTTTGTTTAAACCTGACTATTTGCCATTAAAAGCAGTACAGAGAAGACACTTAAAAGCCATTAAAAAGCTACATTTTGAATGATTCCTTCATAGTAGCTGTTAAACTATAAATATGCATTCTACTAATGCTTATTTCTCATGTTTCCCCTCAAATCCTATTTTTACTGCTGGATTACAATTGTAAAGACCAGCGGATATTTCTTCCACTTCCTTTGAGAATGAAGGCCCATCCTCCCAGCAATGTATTCACCAAGGCACCAATCACCTATTTTAAAGTAAGTGGATTTGATGATGAGAACGGCTGAACAAATCTTCAGCAAATGGTGTTTAGTGCCTATGCAAATGTTAGCCGTGCCACACAAGCTGATATACAGGTCCTTAAAGCACTCAGCTCCTTGTATTTATAGGTATAGCTCTCCTGCACCGAGGCACGAATTAGCTGAGCAAAACCTGGCCATTTCCATACTCTCCTGCCACCGTTGTGATTTGCAATGCAGACCTGCACGCTCATCCAAGCACACTTTCGCTGTGAAACTTATCCCTGCCTGAAGCTTTGCAAGGATTAAAAAGTCTTATGTTGGGCAGTTGTCTTTCCTGAAGTGCTCCCCAACTACCTTAGAAAGGGACCTTTCTGAGCAGAAGTGCTTAGATAATTTCTTTTGATGACAGGTAAGTGATTTGTCCAAGTGTGGGATCACAGAATTATAGAATGGTTTGCGTTGGAAAGGACCTTAAAGATCATACAGTCCCACCCCCTTCTATGGGCAGGGACACCTCCCACTAGATCAGGATGCTCAAAGCCCCGTCCAGCCTGAACATCTCCAGGGATGGGGCAGCCATAGCTTCTCTGGGCAGTCTACAGCCATGGGCACACCTCAAAGCCAGAAACCACCTTGCAATTCCTGTAGGCCATTTGATTCAACTGTGAAGTTGGCCCTGCTACGAGGAAAGGGTTGCAAAGGAGACCACTTCCCACCCACTTCAGCTCCAGATCACATGCTGGGAGCGATACCCCAGCAGACAGCCCATGACAGCACCACAGCCCAGCAATGCTAATGTGCTGTTCTCTGCCCTGACAGAATGATGGCACCATCCAAGAGCAGCTGCAGAGTGCTTCAGGACTGCCAGTGACATGATATTGTCATTTTAGAGGCAGTCTCCCCTAAGACAGACCATTTATTTTGCCATCTCCATCACAGCCTCCGTGGAGGAGCACTTTCTCCTGGCACAGACAAGACAAAAGGGCTCCAGACTCGTCTGCTGTCATGCTTGCACTTCAGATACTGCACAGATCTTGCTCATGCTTTCCTCTGTAAACTCAGTTTCTCCAGAAGTATAAACTGCGCATACCACAGGGCAGAAGGAAACAGTCTTAAAAGAAAATTTGAAGATTAAGAATTTTAAAAAGTTATTCACTCATTACTATAGTCTAACATTCTTAATAGCCTCAATCCTCTCCAAGTTGACTGGTTTTTTCAATCTAAAGCCTGTGCTAGCAGCAATCTCAAGAAGACAGAGAAACTGCACATCTAGTAGAAAACAGAACAAGTCAAGGGCAAAAGATACAAACCTTATTGTTGATTTGGATCTTGCAAGATTCCTGGAGATATATTTTTTTTCCAGTCAAACTGATTAATGCTATTTTAATGTGCAATATTTTGTGTTTAATAACCCCAGCCTTGCTTCGGAAAGGAGGAAAGGGTTTTACAGCTCAGCACTTTACAGTCAGTTTTGCAAAGGGCTACCACGAGATTGCATCCATAATTTTTTATGCTGCCACCTCCGACAGCAGTTGGCAAACAGCCAAAACAGTCTAACTGCTTGCCTGAAACAGTGATGTTGTAGGGCAGAGGGGAACAAAAATGTGGCTGCAAAAATAAATGCAAAAAAAAAAAAGCCCAGCAACGTAATTTGGATACAGCTCCTAATAAGAATTACCCAAGGAACTATTTATTCCAGAGGTCTCCATCCACTCTGAAATGCTCAAACGGGGCAAAGAAATAAAAAAAAATTAAAATCTTCACTCCTTTCCCCAGTCATTGTCCATCCCAGCCTAAGATTATTTGCGCTAATAAAAGCAGGATGGAATGAATATTGAACCCCCGCTGAAAAGCATTCAGGGTCAGTCCTGGATGGTTTCTCTGCAAAAGGAGCTAAAGGGAGGTGGTGGGGAGCTGTAGCAGGAGAGCGCTGCCTCCCTGCCCCAGGTGGTCCCCAGAGAGATGCTCCCAACAGCAACAGTCTACGCAAGGGAGACAGTCGATTCCCACTGCACCACCTCCCCCAGATGGCTACAGCCAGCTCCAATTCTAGTCCTAAGTAGCCAGCCCCAGTTCCAGTCCTAAAACACAACGAAGAAACCTGCTGTGCTAAAAACGGTTGGCTTCACTCAACGCATCTTTGCTTTTCCAATGAGCAAATAACGGGGGTGTATTAGGATAAATTCCTTCCAGAGGAAGGGCTTCACTTTTAATTACACTGTTTTAAGGTTATAAATTGTTTTCTGGCCCTTATACATAATTAAATATAGATGTTCTCTGAGCTTAATGTCAGTTTAAAATCCAGGCCAGGGCAAGTAATTTGTTTGCACGTTCAATGAACAAACCATTTCTTGCAGGTTTCAAAGAACTATGCTCATGTATCATGTATAAAGGTTGCCTTTCTCCAAGCTAAAATGTCAAGCAAAGCAGATGTGAAATTACACTTGGCCCTCTAAGGAGGAAGCAAGGGCCTCCTAAAAACCAGAAGCCAAAACTTTTGATCTTCATGTCTTAAAAACCTAATAGCTTCAAATTTTCCAGGCCAGCTAACGCCCAAGTCGCTAACATGATCTCAGATGCTCCCACACTGGCTTGTGTCACCACCAGCCACATACAGCCAGCTGATGATGCACAGCAATTGAGTGATAGTGCAAGGGCCTGGAATTACACTCCCTGGGGTCATTTAAATTGACACCACAGGCCAGGAGACACCATCAGACCAGATCTAAAAAAAGCACGTAAAAATAAACACACCTCCCAAACTCTCTCTGCACCATCAATGTTTGCTCAGCTACAGAGGATTAAAATTGCTAGCTGAAGACTTGTGAGAAATGAGTTGATGAGGACAATTTGCAGCAGGAGCATGGGCTCTCCTTTCCCCAGCGCTCCTGGCTGCGCTCCGTGCAGGGCAGACAAATTCCTGCATCCTGGATCTGCACCCCTCCTGCTGAACCACGACTACAACCCTCCTGCAAATAACCAGCTTAAACCAACCCTGGCCAAAAGCCTCATTTTTGGAAGACCTTCTTCTATGAAGGCCTTGCCTACTATTAATTTTTTTAATTTATTTAAGATTGCTCCTCCTAGACCTGACTGATCTGCAATCATTTCTTCTTACAAGCACCCACCACCAATGAGAGGAAGAGGGCTCGCAAGATACAGTATGCCATAATATTTCAGAGGAAACCTTCCTACTCCCTAGGGAGCATCCCCTTTACAGCATGGGGCTGCCAAGTTACCCACAGAGGCAGCTTTACAAGGTTCCCCTGTCTCCATGCCAAAAGGCATAAGAAACACTTCTCCCATGAGAAACACTGAATTACCAACTCCAGGTTTTGCCCACCCACTGTGGATGCATCCTTTTCTAAAAAACATTGTTTGATTTCCTAAAAAAACACCAAAATAATTGTTTCACAGTAATTGCTAGTGATTTTGCTCAGCTTACGAGTACAGAGCTTTTACCCCTTTTTATTTCAAAACCACTGCAAAAGTTAGCTGGCACTGTAAGATCTGGCCCTTTTCTTGATTTATTTTGCATCCGTTGGTAACATATTTCACAAGTCAAGTGCTCCACTGAGACTTACACAGGTACCTTGTTTATACTCAGATGTTTCCTCCATCTGAGTTGTACTGCTCTCACTAGGATAAGCAGGGAAGACATTGGGGCAAAACCACAATCTTCACAGTTTTGAAGCTTCCACAGGACTCATGTTAAAAGTAGCAAAACTTCCCTGGGGAAGCAGAGGGGCCATGCAAGCAGGCAGGTTTATTTCCAGCCACTGTCCCTCAAAGACCAGGCTCCCCTTTGACACCCAGCAAGCTGGGTCTGAAAATGACCCAGAGTGGCAGCAAATTCCCACTTGCCCCCCATCCCATCACTACCCACAGCCTCCCACTCACAGCAGCAGTCCAGTGAGGGAGCTATTTCTGCCCTTCACATAACCCAGGATTCATAACTCTTTCTCCCTGCGCCCACAGCTCACCCTTCCATACTATCAGAAAGTTGTTTTGCCACCTCTGCAAGCATCTCCTGCATCACAGGCTCTGCAAACACCACCTGCATTTGAGTTTCATCTATTTCGAAGCTCAAAGAAGAAATCCCACATAAAAGCTGGAATGCCCTGGCAGTTCTGACGCTGCACCATTTCTTGCCTTCACTGTTTCGCTGCACTTTTTATAGTGATGGTTAAAGCACAACCACACAAGAAAATCAGGCCCAGGCTATTCAGCTTCTGGCTTCTGGCTCTTGCTACGGATCTTCCACTAGATTGAAGAGCTCTGTAATAGAAGTTATTTTCTTTGTAGAAAGCTATCTGTACACTAACCACATCCCTTTAGCCACCTTTGAGGGAATCTGAAAACAAGCTTGAGGATGTCTGCATCCCACTGTGGCCCTTCCTCACTTTATGATGCTCAAAAAGATACCCAGTGTAGATGGTGGGACAACGCTGTGGCCACAGGGACAATGTACCTCCCCACTGAAAGCACTTCCCCTCTTCTTTTCCATCATCCTCAGCACAGGACACAGACTGGGGGGCAAAAATAGATTATCACCCTCTGCAAAAACAAATGGGAATTCAGTCAGGTGATTTTCCTCTTCTCACTCAATGTTTTCCATGCTAAAATAATTGCTGATTGGGGTTGGCCACCTCTTCTCCAGCCAGGCTTGCAGTCCTCAGTGCCTACCAAGGCTCCTCAAGTACTTGTCAGGCACATTTGCAACAACATGGTCAAGTGTCCCTAGCACATGGGAAATGAATAATAAATACATAAATAAGAAAATCCCAACCCAAATCTCCTGACAAGTTTCCTCAACCTATTTACTTTTTTGTTTTAAAGAAGTATTTCCCAATTGGTTGCACAATAAATTATTTGCCGTGTCATTAATTATGCATTATTGACTTAATACACAGTAATTTATGTTGACAGTGGCAATATTTCCCTGTGCTGTATGCTGACTAATCACCAAGAAAGGCATTAGGGTGAACAAAACACTTTGCAGACACTAAAGACATCAGTGGTTTAGATGCTAACTTTGAGGAGACACAGAAATGGCAGAAATGCCTAAAACATTCTGCTAAAGTTTCTCTTCACCAAAGCATTTCAGAACCAATTTCCTTGTAGAAGCAACACGGTAGGGCACTACTTGATCATCCAGGGTTAAAAGGGTGAGACAGAAGAAGTGACACTCATACAGGAAACTCCATTTTTTTGCTATCAATAGTTAATCTACTGTGTCACATTTCTTACAGAACTAAATGAAATGCAGTGAGCACCGTGTAAAATTTGAGCCAGGGAGCAAAATGACTTTGTAGAGCAAATAACTATCTCATACTGTCTGTTTTATGCCCTATTGAACAACCAGCAGTTTATGAAAACAAAGTTTCATAAATATTGTAGCAGGCTCCTTGGTGGAGATCTCCTTCCCATGCAGGAAAAATGGGGTGGATGTAGAGGGGCTCAGAGAAGAGCAGGAGAGCAATCCAAGGGTTGAGGAACAAGTTCCCAGCGAGAGCTGAGGTTGGGTCTGATCTGAAGAGCAGCAAAAAGCATGGGAAGGGGAGCAAGGATGCTCCACTTGGAATAGCATCACTGCTTTGTTCCAAGGGCCATGCCTGCAGTGGCTCAGCAGCTGGAGCAGCCCAGTGAGCCATCTCAGTTTGAGCTACACAGGAATACTTTCTCTTCTAATACTTAGGAAAATTACACTTTTAGAAGATTCTAGTGTCTGAATCTGGTGGAAATATTTACTTTATAGCCAGACTCTGGGGTGCAGGTTTCAAGATCTCATTGTTTCCAAGGTCCTCAGGTGTGGGGACAAGGAGGAACGAGAACTGGGCACCTGACCAAGCTGCCAACAGGGTTATTTCATACCATGAACATCACATTCAATGTAATTAGAACGGGGCTGGAGTGCAGTGCTCCACATCTGGACACAACTGCCATAGGAAGAAAGGCCAGCTCTCAGTGCCCCCCACTTTCTGGTCAGTTCCCAGGAGAAGAGATAGAGAAAAACTGCTGGAATTGCCCCTGATGACTGTGAAAAGTAGGATTTTTTTATTTTTTTTTCCCAAAAAGACTGTAGGGAAAACAAAAACATGCCTGCAAAGCACAGACAGGCTTACTAAGGCTTCTTGGCACAAGTGGGGCTCATCCAGGATGAGAAAATCCAGTGTTAAAATCCAAACAGAAACAGCCAGGCCACCAGATCATCTGGCATTTCTGGTAACACACAGCTGTTTGCATTATTACGAGTTATTTTCATATACGAGTTATTTTCATATACAAGTCTCAAGCCTTCACCCAGAGCTTTGAACGCTGACCCAACTCATTAGACCTGCCTCTGTGCAAGCTGGTGTATCACCCATGGTATCACCTTGGGCCACATTCTTAGCTGGGATGACTTGACAGAGACACAAAAACGCATTACTTTCACCTCAAGTAGAAACCTGTCACCTCCATGACTCAACCTCACCTATGATGTAGGAGTAAGTCTGACTTTACTTACAAAACCAGGATTTCTGTCAGGTGCTATCACAATTAGAACTTCTATTTTTAATACCTCAAGAAGAGCTGATTTACTTTTTGAATTTAAATCATGGTGAATCTAAATTAACTTCTATTAAACGAGTTGGGAACAAACACTTAATACAGCAATCAAGTATTTTCCTCTGTTGCTCTCTCGCCACTCTCCTCTGAAAACAACAGCATCAGCACAACACACACACACCACCTTTGTTTACGGGATGCTCCAAGATACAGAAAACAGCTTTTTGTGTGGATTTCCCACACATAAGCAGAGCTTAAGAAAAACATACAATTGCTGTGAACCATGTTGGAAATGTCTTAGATAACCTATGGCCGAGTATGAGATCTGGACTGAAGAATTACTGATCCCTTCCTTAAAGCTGTTTCACTGAAGGAAACGCACAATTTGAGCATCACCGGGTCTGAGGAAAAGTGCTAACTCCCAAATTATTAAAGCCCTGAAAGCAACCCAACAAAATGCAGGTTCTATGAAATTTCCTTGCAAGAAACCTCCATCAGCTACAGCCCCCATGGGAAGCAGCAGATGGCCAGCACCGAAGGCAGTGGTTTTGCCATCGTGTGCTAATGCTGTATTTTATACCTCTCTGGACAACATGACAGCACCTCAGCCCCCTGATCTGTAGGATGCAGGGCTGACATTGAGCACGCACGTTTTCAAGCCTCTCTTCATCTCCCTGATGGAGCTACACTGCAAAAGCTGTCCAGTATCCCTCTCCCTTCTGCACAACTTGACTGAGCTCCACCAACAAGGGCTCTGCCTTGCCTGCTGGATGTAGCCTGCTAGCACACCTGGTGTGAGAGAGGGCGAGTGAAGGAGATGGTTGCTGTCAGCAGCTGACTTTCCTGGGTTGACTCTCTGATAGCTTTTTTTATGTTTAAATGATGTGATAAAAATCAGCAATGAATTATGCAACATCACTTGATAAGTCCACCCCAACAGTTCTTGAGAATCCCATTTCAAAGTTAAATTGGAGTTTGATCCTTTATCTCACAAGCAAGCCATGTGTTGTACACTTTCCTTCCCACCAAATCACCCTCCAAGCAGGTGGGGGTGCCCTGTCTCTCCCCATCCTGGGGAGCTTGGAGCTCTCACTCCAATGACCCTGCACAAGAAAACCGGCCACAGAACAAAGGTCTTGCCCTTCCCTGTGCTGCAAGCAGGAAAGGTGGCAGGTCAATGTCTTCCAGCCTTGCATCCCACCAGCTCACCCCCAATTACAGCAAGGAGAAGGCAACTATCCAGCACTATCGCCCAGCACCCCTACAAGCCATCATGCCAAGAAGTGTGACCATTTTTCCTTGGCTGTTGCTTGGTTTTTCCAAGGTATCTTTGCAGTGTCTGTAAGTAAGCAAGTCTCATACATGATTTTTACCTCAGCTTAGCAGTTTAACCGGTCCTACCTCAACACTGCTCTTCTGCTCTGGGAGGGCTGGGGCTGCCCAACTGATCCCAGGGAGACTGGCCACCCTCTCCTGTGTGGATTCATCAGCAAGAAAAACGGGTGCAGTCATTAACGGGACAAGTATTTTGATGGATGAACTACCACAGCATTTCTTGCTGTAACATTTCATACTGTAGCCAGCTCCTCTCTTTCCAAGTGATGGAAGACCAAATTAGCAAAAGTGAGGGGGTTTTTTGTTTGTTCATCTGTTTTCCCCACTCTGGGCAGCAACTTTGAAGATTCCAGCCATGAATACTTTAGTGGAGAGACTGAATGGACACCTTTCTGAAATGTTAACCACAGTTCAAGTTTCCAGGCCTCTGGGGCTTGCCCTATAATCACTTTTTGGAGATGCTGCTGTACACCCAGAAGTTTAGGTAGGATGGTCAGACATGGGAGTAAACAAGCAATACCAATGCAACAGTAATGCTGCCTTCTGCCTTTATACAAACACATCCTACAGAGTGAGGCCCGAGAGACATCACACACACAGATAAGACAGTCTCATCTCCAAAAAGCTGGTCTTACTGAAGTTGGGCCTCATTACAGCTTCTGCTCTTGCAGCCTGGGGCAAAGCACACAGTGAGCTGGTGTTGCATCACACGCCCTGCCCTACACACTTTAAAAGAAATCAGAAAGCTTGAGAACAATATGCATGGTGGGGTGCAACAGCAAGACGGGGTGCAAAGGGGTTCAGCACAAGGTCCTCGCCATCCCAGCATCCAGCAGCACAGCACTGGAGATGCCAAGATCAAGTATCATCTTCTGAAACCTGAGCAGTTCACCACTGCAGGACCCTTTTTCCATTCAAAAGTCTGGGAAAAAGGATGAAAATCGGAACATGCACAATGGGATCGCCTGCCCTGGCCCCACTGCATAGCTACAGTGTTAACAGAGCCGCTACAGATGGGAAAAACAACAACATGTATGTTTAGCAAAAGCATTTATAAAGCACTAAAAGGCTGTGTGCTGCAAGCTGCCTCAGCTCACTCCACTCCAGGTCCTGACTTCCTGTGCCTTGCCTGTGACATAACCAAAATGGACAATTCAATTAATAAAATTAAAATGCATTAAGCAATCCAGCAGGAAGGCAGAGCTGCCTATTTCGGGTCTTCTAAAGTACCAGTTATTCCAGCAGGGGGAAAGAAAACAGCCATCATCATAGCCCTGGTGACATTAAAAATAAAATCCAGGGGAAAAATAAGCGCGAACAACAGCGGAACATGATGTGCAATGGTGGCCCAGCATGAATGGGGAACAAGAACAGCTGCTGCAGAGGAAAATGGGCAGGCACAAGGGCCTGCTGCTCCCTGCCTTCACTACATGAACATCCTGGACAGGCAGCAGCAAGAGGCACGCTATACCCACCCACAGACTAGGCTGACAACCAAGTCAAAATGCCCCCAAGTGTGCCGGTTTCTCCTTTATTTGAAGCCAACAAATTGCTTTGGCATATCTGGGCACACAACCCGGCATGGGGAAGGGATCAGTCTCCTCATTAAGAAAATTTATCTCTACACCAACAGTATTTTTGCAGAGAAGAATACCGCTGGAAGTGACAGGGTATGAGAGTGCCTGCATCCCAGCTGCAGTGCCCAAGCATCACCACCACCATGCCTTCTGTCTGGCCTGGTGACAGACATGAAAATAAAACACATCCTCGCCAAGCAATGCTGCATGTAGGAGGAGATTCACCATTCCTGCAGGAAAACACCCTTCAAGTTAAGGTCAATGCTTTGTACAAGTTATTTGTTCCTGTACCTACAGCAGCCTTTGGTCCCTCCGCAGGCATGGGGACAGGGCAGCAGCCCCGTGCGCACAGCCAGCCTGGAGCCATCTAAAACCCAACAGATTCCTAGAAGATTGTTTCCAAAGGATAAAGCCTCTTCCTGAGCATGGTAACACAATTCCTTTGAGCTCCCTCCACATAAAAATGGCCCAAGTTGACTTGCTCCCAACAAATAAAACAAAATAAACAATAAAACATGCTTCTAGAAGGATGTTTGGTTGGAAGACAGTCCCTGGCTTTGTGCAACCACTCACATACTACATGTTGGTCCCTTCCCTCCCCCATCTGCCTGCCTCAACACAAAAGGGCCAAGTGAGGGTCACCTTGATTCCACAGGTCGATGCAGAGTTTGGGCTGGTCATCACAGACAGGTTGCATCATCCAGATCCAAGTAAGGCCTGATTCTGCAATGATGTTTAGCTGTAGCCATCCTCAGCCAAGAGTGGGAAGAAGCACAAGGAGACAGCAAAAGAGATCTCCCATGGAGAGCATCTTTCAGCAGGACCCTTTCTGCAGCAGCCCTCCAAAACCACCTCCTACTAAGCAATGCTCTCCTACTAAGCCTCCCAAGTTTCAGCAGAGCCACGATAAGGCAGAAGACTGTTCTCTTTTTCTTAAACTCAGAGCTTCCCTGCCATCTGCAGAGATCTAGGCATGCAGCACTTAGAGCATTTATCTTCTAGTACAAGGTGTGTCACACACTTACCCACTAGAGCCACAGGCAAGAAATGAGGGCATGGCTTGGAATAGCTTGCTGCTATTTTGCTTTTGCAAATAAAGCCAGAGAAGGGATTGCAGGCACGGAATGCCAAGCAGATAGCTGAAAGGACTGATCTGGATCAACAGCTACAGGTTCCTGCAGCTGCAGGAGAGAGGTTAAGATAGAAAAACGTTCCCATAAAATATTAGCTTATCATAGCTACCTACACTGGTCCTCCTTCATCTTTTCACAAGAATAATAAAGAGTTTATCCATTATTTCCCCATTTCCCACCCTGCACAGAGCAAACACCACTGCCAAGATCAGAAAGTTCTTGCAACAGATCACAAGCCTGATTCCTCTCCCACATCCTGGGGACTTCTGAAGGAACTTGCAGAGCCATTATCAGTTCGGGCTCCCATCAATGAGCCTTTCATGTGCTAAAGCCTCCTATTGACACTCATTTATAGCAGCCGAACCGCACCATTCATTTAAACACATCAGCATTTGTGAATAAAAGATAAAGTGGACTTTGAAGCATCAGCTTCAGAACACACCAGCCAGAAACTGGAGACAAAGCTCTGTAAAGGTGAAACTGTGATCGTTAGTGTTCCTCAGCTCCTTGCAACCTGACCTGTACCTTCAGAGATGCATCTCCACACCCCAAGTCTCCCTCTTTGCAGCCAACCTGAACAGCACTGAAGGTCTGCAAGGACTCCAGTATTTCCTGGTTTCAGCCGACTCAACTTTAAGTGACAACTGGTCTTAATAATTTCTTTTGATTTAGTACATTTCAGGTACAAAACAGCTGCCACAGATTTTGCCATCATGTTCAGTGTTGGCTGTCAACGTTGCTATCGCCATCATCATAATTCTGTTTAATCATTACCTCTCGTTGAGGCTTACTAACAGAAAAAGAACAGAACTAGTCACAACACTACTGCAAAGAGGAAACCAGCTCAAGGGAGAGAAGGAAAAGGGTTCTGATCCCCTCCAGCTGCAGCAAACAGAACTAAGTTACAAGAGTGCAAGGGTAAGCCAAAAAACATTGAGAAAATCTAGGAACAATACAAAAGATTTAGCGACCATGGTCTGAAGTGCCTCATCTCAGATCAAGCGCTGGTAACGTCAATTTTTAATTAAGCAAAAACCAACAACGGAACTCCAAGCCTGGACCTCTGAGTGGCAGAAGGGCATGATCGATGCCAAAGGAACTGAGATGCATCCCAGGTGAGAGCATCCAAGAGCGTGGCCTTCTCAAAACCCCTCTACAAACACAAGAGCCCACTCAGGACCAAAATAGCCTCATTCAGTGCCCATCTCATGCCAGCCTAAGGCAGCTGAACCAGGGTTAATTTGAATTTAAGTGAGGGTAAAGGAGAAAAAAATTAAGCCTCCAAGAATTAGTGTTGACATTCATGTGGCTTTATGAGACAACTCACAGTATTTTACACTTTTACAGTTTCAGATTTTGACATCTGGATTTCAAGTTATAAAACATTGGGGTTTTGTCAATCCAGAATTAAATAATAATAAACCAACCAAAAATTCAATGTGATTCAAGAGCATTCAAAAAACTCAAAAAAGAAGTTGCTGCTCCATCAGTCTTGTGATTTTAAATGTTTCAGTCAAGCATGTTTCATCGGGAGAAGCTCTCGTGCAATGGGTCCAGCAGAGGGCCACAATGATGATCAGAGGTTTGGAGCATCTCTCCTATGAAGACAGGCTGAGAGAGCTGGGATTGTTCAGCCTGGAGAAGAGAAGGCTCCAGGGAGACCTTATAGCAACCTTCCAGCATTTGAAGGGAGTCTACAGGAGAGCTGGAGAGGGAGTCTTTGTCAGGGAGTGTAGCAATAGGACATGGGGTAATGGTTTTAAATTGAAAGAGGGGAGATTTAGATTAGATACCAGAAAGAAATTCTTTACTGTGAGGGTGGTGAGACACTGGAACAGGTTGCCCAAAGAAGTTGTGGAAGCCCCATCCCTGGGAGTGTTTAAGGCTTGGCTGGATGGGGCTTTGAGCAACCTGGTCAAGTGGGAGGTGTCCCTCCCATGGCAGGGGGGTTGGAATTCTGTGATCTTTATGTTCCCTTCCAACTCTATGATTCTATGGTTGCTGCTATGTGGAGCATCACGTACACATTATTAGTCATGCAAATTGTCATGCAATCTGAGCTTAAATTGTCACAGAACTCAAATTTCTTTGAAAATAACCCAAGAGCTCAGTTAAGTAAGAGGCTGAATTTCATCTTGACCAAGCCTGCAAACAGATGATCATCAGGAACCTCCAACATTCTCTTAAAGCCCCACCACTGGGTAGGTCTTAACTCATAGGACTGCAGTGGGAACACTCCTGCACAGCTCTCCATGCTGCACCAAACACTCCAGCTCCAGATGTGCATGAGAAGGTATATTATAACCCAGTCTTATGGGATATACCTTATTTTAGTGAAATTTTCTTGACAACTTTTGGATCATAACCAAAGGGAAACATACTCTACAGCAAAGAAACTTGAGCATTTTTTTAAAAAATAACAAAAAACAACTTTATCTCATTTTGCTTCTGAAAAAATTCAGAAGCACAAGCAGGGGAAAAAACAGAGGTAATGCATGTGTGAACCATTGGAGATGTCTGTCATATCCGGGTACACAGACCCCAGCTTTCCATGCTGCCTGGCTGTATCACCAAATCTAGGCAAGCATCACTGATGTGACATATGAGAAACAGTTGATCAGGATAAATCTTTGCACATGGCAATATTTATAAGTATCTCTTTTGATCAGTCTAGTTTACTCCATACCATGAGCTTAGCACCACCAGTTGCCTGCCTTAATTATTGTCAAGAGCCCACGTGGGCCAGGGAAGCACTTCCCCCATGTCTCATAACCCCTTTAAGACCATCATAGTCTTTTCCTTGCCATAGCAGCTTGCCTGACCCACTGTCACAAATAACAAAATCCCACATTTAGTCACTCAGTTATAAGGAGGATAACATTTATTTTTTTATCCTGCTGCACCACAACACGTGATAAAATGCTATGCTTTCAAAAGAAGAAAGAATTCTTTGGAAGCAGCATGTTACCTAAAGCAGCTATGTCAGCAGAGACTGCAGGCGAACACTCCCTTGCTGTGGTGAAGGCTTTCTGCAAGAGTTGACTGGGTTTGAGACAACCTGCTTTTCTCTGCACTGAGCTGAGCAGCACTCTGCCAGCCAGCACAAACGGCGACAATATGATGCAGCAGCTCTGGGTCTCACCTGGCACAGAAAAATGCAAGTCACCCCTTTAACATTTTCCGAACCCTCTCTCCCACACATGAATTAACAGCCTTCGGGAAACAACCTCGTTAGCACAAAATTGTGCACTTACTGTTGAGCAAACGCACAATTCTGGGTCCACAGGAGTACCACACTCCCGTGGCCAGGCATAGCAGGCAGCTGCTGCCGAAATCAATATTGCTTATCAATGAAGGGGAAAATACATCCAAGCCTTTGAAGATTTGTAAGCTCATTGTAATGAAACTTCCTGCTCTAATCTAGCCTGTGCACACAACAAAAACAGCCGGGCTTCTGTTTGCAATTCCTACGTTTTAAATAATTCACAAAGAAATCAAGACAGCTTATCAGGGAGCACCAGGAGTCGCAGCGGTTGCAGTTTCACTGCAGGGCTGCTCCTTGGGACACCTGTTGCTCCTGGTTCTACAGGACAACCCCATCCCTTGTTCCCTATGGAGTCATCCCAGGGAAAAGGATCACTCAGGCACCTGGAGGACACCTGGACCCCCTGCTCCAGATGTCATCTGCAGAATTGTCCCACCATTTGGGGAAACACAGAGATTTTATGCAGCAAACCAGTAAAAAAAGCAGTGTTGGAAAAAAAGCAAGGCCTTCATTAGCCAAAGCTGATGCAGAAGCAGACCTTTGTGCACCACATCAGGCCTCACAGGGTTTTGCATTCCCCTGAGAACACAAAGCATGTGGAGAACTCCTTGGTGCAGGGGGCTGCAGACCCTGAGCAGTCGGGTGTTTTGCAGGACCTCTGTGCCAAGCAGGGTGCAGCCACCCCTGGCACCAGTTACTTCCAGGGGACCCTGCAGCTGGCCACCTACAAGCCATCGCTGATGCAGCAGAGTCCTGACCACTGCCAGCAGCCCCGCTCCATCCTCAGCCTAACACAGGCAAACAGAGGTGGCCCAAGGAGAAGACATGCCTTGGAATAACAGAAAGCATACAATGTTGGTGGATGGGTACATGTGTGGGAAAGGGAAGGAAGACCAGAAAATCCCCCCAGGGAGACACAGCCTGACACTGCAGTGAGAATGCATCTTCAGTGCAATGTTTTCCCTTGTCCTCTTATGCTTCAGCATTTCCACTCAACCATGTCCAGCCAAGCTGTTGTTACTGGCCACAGAGCTGCTGCCCCTGGAGCTGAATTAATGCTTCTTCTACAGCCAGCTCTGCTCTTGCCTTAAGGGCTGCCAGGGAGGGGGTGGAAGAAGGCTCCTTCCAGCAGCCACCCTCCTGGCACAGACATGTAATACTTGTATAATTCACTTTGAAGTTCCCAGCCTCCGGGCATGAAGCAGCAACCAACATACAGTTGATCTCACTCTGTAAACTCTCAGTCAACAGACAGCATTTCTCAGCGCTAGCATCTTCCCTGGTGGGTTAGTGAACATCAGAACTGCTTTGCCCTCCTTGAGGAATGGCTTTTTTGGAGGCGAGAAGGCAGAAACACCATCCCTGGGTCAGATGACTGTACAGCTGGTGGTCCAGCAGCCCTCTGAGGCAGGGGCTGCCAGAAGTGGTAGGATGCCTGGCACGTATCTGCTGTAGCTTCATCTCTTGCACCTTTATGTTTTGTTCTCCCAGGACATACACTTATTGCCAAGCAGGTATTTTTCTCCTTCCATTTTTGCTTTTAGAAACAGGAAAAAGTCAGCTTGCTTTCCTGGTAAAAATCAGGATGTCTGAGAAGCAACATCAGCTGAAGGACCTATTTTTCAAATGATAAAGAACTGGGGGGAATTGTTCCCACCAGAGGTGCTCACCTGGCTTGGAAGCAACTCTCTGGTTCCTTTTTCTCCGGAAACCTCCCTGAGTGAATATGTTCGTCATCCATGTGTAAGCAGCCCAGCTAAAAATACAGGTACCTTTGCAGGGGCTCATCAACACGCAACCTCTCCCCTGGGCATCCAGCGTCACCAGTCCTTGGCCCACCTGGAGAGCTGAGTGTGTGCAAGAGGCATTGCTGCTCAGCACTGGGCTACAGCCCAGAACCTCTGAATCATAAAATGGTTTGGGTTGGAAGGGACCCTAAAGACCATCCAAGTTCCACCCCTTGCCATGGGCAGGGGCACTTCCCACCAGACCAGGTTGCTCAAAGCGCCATCCAATCTGGCCTTGATCACTTCCAGGAATGGGGCAGCCACCTGAGCCAGGGCCTAACCACCCTCACAGCAAAGAATTTCTTCCTGAGATCTAATTAAATCTCCCCTCTTTCAGTGTAAAAACCATTCCTCCTTGTCCTATTCATTCTGCTCCCTAGTCAAGAGTCCCTCCCCAGCTTTCCTGCAGCCTTCCCTTCTCCAGGCTGAACACCCCCAAATCTCTCAGCCTGTCCTCACTGAAGAGGAGCTCTAACCCTTGCAGCATCTGTGTGGCCTCCTCTGGCCCTGTTCTATCAGGTCCATGTCCTTCTGATGTTGGTGCCCCCAAAGCTGGAGGCAGCACTGGGGGATATCTCCTCAGAGTGGAGCAAAGGGGCAGAATCCCCACCTTCGCCCTCCTGGCCACCCTACTGCGGATGCTGCCCAAGATGCTGGGGGCTTCCTCGACTGCCAGCGCATGTCATTAAGCTTCTCATCCACCAACACCCCCAACTCCTTCTCAGGGCTGCTCTCAATCCATTCTCTGTCCAGCCCGAAGGACCAGAAACAACTTGTTTCTCTGCAAATTTCTGTGTAGCTGTCTCCAATTTATAAATGGCACCATGTCCCTGATGTTCCTCATGCACTTCTGGGATCCTAGAGTACGAAAGAGCAGAGACTGAGATGAGAGGGCTGTTGGAACAGACCTGAGCTTGTGCCTGGGACAGACCAGTGCACCACACACAGGGCACAAGCCAGCCCACTGCAGAACCTTTGATGGAAGGGGCCAGCAAACCCCTAGGGAAAGCTGCTAATGCTCTGCAGCCTATTTGCATAAATCAAGTAATTTTTTCCCCTCCCCTGAGAGCCACAGTCCTTCTTGGTCCCAGCCTTTTAATCTGATGCTCGTACTTAAGCATTCTGCTAATTAAACAACCCATTGCAAAGCTGCTGCTGCAATGCCTCCCCACTCCGTCACACCCTCCCTCACAGGAGCAGGGCAGCACTACGGAGTGATACCCAGCAGCTGCTGGCACTAATAGCTTTGGGGATAAGATGGCATCAGTCCCAGAGAGCACCAAACCCCCACAGCTTGGGGATTATGTTACACTTCAACTTGTCATCCATCAAAACCCAGTGGAAGAAAAATCGATAACTTTCTCTTTCAGCATCAGGGGATGTATTTTGTCTCCTCTCCCAGGGTCTTAATCAAGGGACATGATCCCAGATAATGTATCAGTGATGGTTTTGCAGCAGCTAAGGACATCTGGCACATCACAGTGGGTTTTAGCCATGGGCCACTTCTCTGGGTCAAAATTCATACCTGCTACAAGGCTGATGTTCAAAGCGATAGATGGACCAACGCAGATAAAGCCGTGCGGGGCAGTGCCAGAAGAACAGTGCCACACACTCCAGGAGCTGAGCTGGAGACAGAACCAGAGAAAATCTGGGTTCCAACTGAATAGTAGCCCAGCAGCATCCCACTGCTGGGGCTGGTCACCTTGCTGTGCATGAACGTAGCTGTATGCATGCAACAGCTGCGGGATAAGGTGCAGGAGCACGACAGCACCCAGGAGTGCCAGGAGGGGAGGCTGGA
Source organism: Nycticryphes semicollaris (assembly GCA_013400055.1). NCBI lineage: Eukaryota > Metazoa > Chordata > Aves > Charadriiformes > Rostratulidae > Nycticryphes > Nycticryphes semicollaris. Next base: position 107,854 of record VXBJ01001396.1, on the reverse strand, counting down.
GACACAGAGTACTTCTTGGCAGAAAGCAAGCACTCTTAACCTATTGCTGAACAGCCTGCCAAGGATAATTGCTACATTAGACATCTGAACAAACAACACTAATCACCACATTAAACAACTACAATTAATGCTGGGCTGACAAGCAAAGTGCCACGCTGCCTGCAATGCCTCCATCTTCTGTGCTCTGCACAACCACTCCTGCACTAGGGTCAGCTGCTGGCTCTCAACCTGGCCTCTCCAGCTCCGAACCCTCCATTCTGGGGCTGTTTTCCAACCTTCCAGGAGCAGAGCAGCATCAGTGACTCGATCTCTTTCTTTTGCCATGTCCTTTGTGGAATGCACCTGCAAAGTGGGCAGAGATGTGTTGCTAAATAGCATTTTGCTCCCCTTTTCCAGAGCAGACAGGAAATAACACTTGGGAAGGGAAAGGTGTTTTAGCACTATGGTAGCATCTGAGCTCCTGGAGGAAGCACAGTGACAGGGGACAGACAGAGACACTTCCAGTCCTGACACTGCATGCAGACCTAGATCCTGTTCCCAAGGCAGCTCACCAACAGCCCCATAACTGTGTCAGGACCTGCTGGCACAGCCGAGCCACCCACCAGCCAGGAGCTGCCAGGGAGAGCGGGAATGGCTTTAGAGCCTCTGGCTTGGCAATGAATTTAATTTTATTTATTTACACTAACAGCATTTTTGCTGCGAGGGTGGGTTAAAAGCATAAATAACACATTTTATGTCATGCTAGATTTTTACAAGAGGAATCAATAGGGTTTTGATTTAGTAATAATGAGAAAAGAGCCCTGTTTATTACCTGTCAAAAGGGCAACACAAAGTACCAAAGAATCTCATTTGCCCTTGGCACTTCCAAGCAGCCACTTTGCACTTGCAGTGCTGCAGGGAGCAGCCTGTGGTACCCCGTATGGCTCAGAGAACATCCCAAACCAGTCAAGCAAATGCAGAGCTCACTCTTACACTTTTCCCCACACCCTCCCTGGTTTGGGGTCTGTGGCTCTTTTCCCTCACAGTTTCCAGGTGCTCAAAATGAGGGGTTTTGCATTAAACGCAGGACCTACAGCTGAAGCATCTTTGCTCCACACACAGGACCTGCAGCCAAAGGTTTTCCAGGTGCCTGAATCCCACAGCTCAGCCACACTTCCCTCTCCCTTCACCTCTTTTCCACTCTCCACAGCATCTCCAAAGCCCCACATCAAAGACTGAAGACCATGCAAGAGGGCAGGGATAGCTAGACCACAGAGCCGCTAACTTTTGTTTTTTTCTTCCCCCAAAATCCAACCTGAGTTGACCAGTGCTGAACCCAGCAGAGAAGCAAGACAATAGCTTTCCAGGAATGGATTATGGGGACCACAGGGTACTGTTAGGACAAGGGGTCAAGGGCTGACTGAATCCTCTGAGAACCTATGCCCAGCCTTGTGCTGCTACTGCTGGATAAAGGCAGGAACGCAGAAGTGAAAGAATCCCTGTGCCAGGAGAGATTTCACTGCTAATTAGTCCTGAAACACAGATCTGCCTTGCTGTGGCCCTGGCAGACGTCACCCAGTGTGGTCCAGGCGCAGGGGAGCATGGGCCAAAGCAGGCACTGTCTCATTAACGCAGCCAGAGTCCAAGCCCTGGCGCATCATCCTCCTCCCAGGTGGCAACTTTTGGTTCCCACTGGATCTTTGTCACCGGGATGGGAAAAACACAGAAAGACATACTTGTTTACTACTTTGCTCATCTGTATGTTTCCAAGTGAGAATGATGAAGGTTGCCCCAAGCCTGGAAGGGCACCAAGCCCCCACTTGGGGCTGTTCCCTCTGCAGGAGCTCACAGGAGAAGAAAACACCCCGCAGACCTCTCCACAACAGAGTGATTTGCAAATCAAGTCTGCTCACGTAGTCATCATCAGGTACACGGGACTTCCAGTTAATTAGTTTCTAATGTTATTAATTACCTGTCTTGCAAGCATTTTACATCAGACGTGCAATGTTTAATTTCATACACAAGAACCCAGAGCACTCAACTTCCAGTATTAATTGGGAGAACTGTTTTTAATACCCGTCTCATTTTCACAGCACAATACTAGTACTTACATGAGAAAAGCTCTGCAACATCCTATCATCTGGCACCCAGTCATCACCAAGAAGCACAAGAACCACATGCTGTTGTTTAATTAAGTCCCCTTAGCATAGCTGACTAGGGGAGGGTTGTTTTGTTTTTTGTTAAGAACAAGACCCCCTGGGTGCTAAGCTCGTTCCTGTGGTGCCCTGAGCCCCTCCGAAGACAGCAGCCCTGGGGACTCATTGGGCAGCTTGCTTTTTTTTCCCCCTCAGATGCCTGGATTTGGGCTTCCTCTTGCTGCCTACTCCCAAGCAGGCTAGCTTCACAGTTTATTTTGGGAGGCTGAATATCACACTTGGAGTGCGCTTCACAAAATGCTTACACTCCCCTTTGTCAGGGAGTTGTGTGCTGCTTCCTTCATCAATCGCTCACCCGGAGTCTGGAGAGAGGAGAGGAAGCATGTGGGAAAACAACACGTTTCAGCACTGTCTGTAAAACAGAAGAGCACATCTCGCCATGGACACATTTGCAAAGAGAAAATACCCAGCCTTATTTGCACAAAGTGGTAACGACCACAGCCATTAAGGCTCTGAGGCACATCAGCACTGTACCCAGTGTTTCGGCAGCCTGTGCCAATGCTAGAGAAGCAGTGTCCCTTGCAGAGACAGTCCGGTAGACTGAAGGAAGGAGCCACCACTGAACCCATGTGGTGAGCTGGCACTGCTGAGCAGCCCACCCTCCGCCTGAGGCTGACCAGCAACACCCAGCAGAGTCCCAGCTCCTGCATCACTGCACCCACACCCCCCCCAAAGTGAAAACACATGGCATTCCCCTCTGCTAGATGCTGACTGCAAGCCAGCTGGGTGTTATCTTTGCTAACCTATATGGAAAGCCCCCACAATACTCCAGCCAAGCACCCTCAGCTGCTTAAAACAGCTCTACAACTGGGTGAAGTAGGAGAGAGTATTGGCACAACTCTGATGAGGAGGTGCTGTAGAAACTATGTTTCTATGGCAACATCATATTACAAAGTCATTTGGATGTTCATCAGGATTTTCTAGTTCTCCTAAGTCTGCTCAGTCCGTAATTCCCATTTATTCCAAGATCATCTGTGCGACCCTCTGGGAACTGCACAGCAAGCTCTTGTCTTGTAAGAGCTCTTCTTGCTCATCCCAACAGGGAGGAGAACTTTTCTCAATGTGTGCCAGGGGCCATGGTGTCTGCATGGGGAAGTACAAGATGATGTTCTGTACCTTGCTTAAGCAAGTCAAGAAAATAACAGCATTCTGCAATGCTCTGTGAAACTCCCATCATGGCACGTGGAACAATTTCAGCCTTAAAATAGACTGAGAACAAAAGGCTAAGATCATTAACAAAAAAAAAAAAAAAAAAAAAAAAAAAAAAAAAAACAACAACAACAAAAAAAACCAAACCCCCACCCAGACAGTAAAAAGGTTCACAAGCATAAATCAAGAGAACAGAAAAAAAATGCTCACCAAATCAACACCACCGCGTTACCAGAGAAGAGAGCACAGCCATCTGCTAGAACACAGGCCCCATGAAGTAAAAGGGCAAATGCAGCACTGCTTATGCAGGAAGTGGTTTTGTTTCAAGAAAAATATGGGCACTGTCACCAAAGTATCACCCCTTTACACCACGCTGCCCCCAGAGGCACAATCTCCTGAACACTGGGTTCCTTCTGAACCCCACACCTCCTGCAGGAAGAGGTCCTTCCCCATCACAACCAGGAAAGGGGCTGCATACACTGAATTCACCAAAAAGAACAACTGAAAATGAAATCCCCGCTCTCTGGGGTACCCATTCCCTTCTCCAACCCCTCTTCTCCCACCTATCCCCTTTGCAAAGAGACCAGGCTGAAAGGGTCCATGTCCAGGCATACTGCTCAGTCCTCAGCATCTCAGGCAATGGCTGCAACCAGGTCAGCCAGGAACAACCACAGCCCTGAAATTCCAATTTGCTTTTATAAAACAGTAAAGAAAAGAATAATACCCTTTACCCTCCTGGTTGCATGTAGCATTATGGTGGAACTCAACCCTGCAGGAAGAGTGGAGGCAGAAATGCCAGCAGGTCTGAGAGGAGGATCTGCCTCCTGTGGGCATCACCAGGATCTCTGGGTTTGCTGCAATATTCTTTGGAACAAGGAACGTGGTTTTAGACCTCACACATAAGACCTTGACTTATCCTCCTTGGTTTAGGTTATGGTCTAACTGCACTTTCCTCTGAATGCTTGTGGATCTGACCCCATTTATCAATTCTTTCGTTTACTGCTAGATGAGCATGGGGACCGTCCCATTTACATCTTGAAAGTGGATATAAACCAACTGAAAGATTCAGATATTAAACTATACACTACTTCAGAAAAAACACAATATTAAGCTGGAAATTCCACAGCCAGGAATCAAGACCACTTTCATGGCTTATTTAGGCTATACCAGACTTCACCACCAGTGCTCGCTGTTTGCAGTAAGACCTGTGGCTGTTTCATAAGCAACATCTGCAACTCCATCCAGCTGAGCCATGCTGGGCACAGTGCTCTGGGCTGCAGATGGTCTTCTCCACTTCCCCCACTGTGCAATGCCAATGACAACAAATTGTGGCCAAATATAGCATCCCAGAAACATCGCTGCTGCAGTAGCAGAGGTTACTTAAAAGTTAAATATAACATAACATGCACTTAAATATGCACCTGGAAAAATTAAATTTTAAAAAAAAAAAAATCAATGTGGCACTTTAGGCACAAGTATATTGAGTCTAAATGCCTGTTACCAATTTAAAGTATTTGTTTAACATCAGCTAAAAAAATGACCTCTGCAAACAAACTGTCCAGTAATAATCTTGCCAAAAGTGAAAAATTTACAGCATACTATAACTACATTTCTAAAGTTAAAGGAATCACCATGTGAAGGCAGAGTTCACAAGATGCCACAGAAATGTGTCACCACAGGAACACATTTCTGCTGGAGCAGAGAATGATTAAAAGCTGTTTGCTTATTTTTAGCCTCTAGAGGTCACAGCCTCCCAGTTAAATCCCTGAAGTCAGACAAGCAGTCTCTATTTTTGCCCCAATATATCTTTTATAAGACACTGCAATCTTTTAAACAGCCCAATTTAAGGTCTCAATTTTGGGGACATCAAAAGAAACTCTGTCTTTACAGCTCTCTGTAACCCCCGGCTGGGCACTGGAAGGGTTTGCAGTAACGCTTTGGCTTCTGACAGTTGCAGGGGTCCCACCCACAGCCCATGATGCTACAATGACAGAAGTGGGTAGAACTGCTGAAGCATGAAATTGCTTTAAAATGATGAAGTGAAGATCTGTTTTTCTTTGAGATCAAACCACATCTGAGAACACTACTAATGTTAATTCTCCTGAAATCTGATCCATGCCATTGTTTTTTCATCCCGTTATTTTCCTGTTTGGAAGCCAACACCAATATATGCTATATTATTACCTGCGAGTTTTTCTCTTGACCAAACGTCACCAAGCAAGGTGACAATAACTTCTTGCAATGGAGAGGAAGCAACACCTCCCTCCCAGTCCCTCCAGACTGCGAGAGATGAAGCACAGTGACCTGTGCTGTGCCACTCCAGAGATGCTCCTGAAGTTGCTGTTCCATGGAGCCACCCAACAGCAGCTGAGACAAGCAATCTTTCTGGCACCTCAATCCAACCACACTTGACCATTTGTTTGGCCCAGGCATGACAGCTACTTGGAGTTGTTTTAACATTACATGAAAAGGCCAAAGGCTGCAAGTCCTCCTGGGGAGTAGGAGGAAGAGAGGAGGATGCTTGGATGACGATGAATGCTGGGCCCTGCTGGCGCCAGACACTTCACTCAGACACTTGAGTGCCAGACCCACGGTGCCACCCCAGCTAGACTTTGCATTAGCAGACTCTATACCATAAATACATGCTCCAAGACCTTAAAAGGGCCTTCTTCCAGAGACAAACAAGCCCTGTCTTTTCACACTGTTCTTTGTTTATAAATAGTTCAAACTCATTAATAACTTAAAAGCAGGTGATGATTGGTGTGGTTCAATTACAGCTGCAGCATTTAGTGTATTACCACTCTTTAGCATGCCTCTGCCATGTATTATTATCTTGTAATCAGACAACAAGCATCCCCCACAGGTGGCTAAACTTTGACTTCCAAGCAAGCAAAATATTTTTTTCTCTAAACCAGAAGTTTTAACATGAAAGCACTGCTGCAGGTTCTCTTTCTGGATGTAGAAAATCTGTGTCAGAAAAGCAGAAGCCCAGAACAAAGCTGCATATACGAAATGAGGTCACTACTTTGCAAATAACACCAGTTAAACTGTCAAAATATTCCTCTCCCTCCCTTCTGCCTCAGTGACTGCCTGCTCCCATTGGAAGTTATTGATAGAAAAGCCAAACTACAAATCAAGTAATATATTAAAGGATCTGTCTGAGCCCTGGTACTCATGTTCTGCTATATCCAAATTTCTCTGGGCCCACGAACAAATGTTAGAAACCCAGGTCGTAAAAGAACGCAGCAGCACTTACATAAACTTCAACAAGGCATCTTCATTTAAAGCTACCCTTCCTGAAAGCCTTTCCTCTGTGACCATAGGCCTGAAAGAAAACAAAATAAAATCACAGCCTATGTCACCCCACAGCAGCAACAGAAATTGGGAGAACTATTAATACCACAGCACAGATTCTGGATCCTTTAGGGCAGCTGAATTTAAGACTAGCAAAGCACAAACATGCCTGCACTTCAAACTGCTCTAATGAAAGGTGTATAAATGTAGGTATCACAAAGCCAACAGGTTTGTCTCCAGTTGTGACAGATCGGATTTCCAAAATTTAGCTCAGCATTTCTAAATGCAGATGGAAGTGTGTTTCCTACTGAATCAGGTGCAGTTTGGTACAGTGTTTGATCAAGTGCTCACTGTGATTGCTCCCAAAGTCAATGTCCATATTCCCACCCTGAAGATGGGACCCTGCTCCTCCTGAGTAGCAGAGCCTGGGATCGGGTTTTCTGCTGCTCATTTTTATTGAGCAGCAGAAACTTGTATTTACTACAAAGCTGTGAGAAGGGGTTGGCGGAATAAAATTCTCCATCATATTAGCATGGAGATGATAAAGAGTGTTGGTGCCTGTATCCTCCACCAAGGAACACCCCTTTGAAATAGAACCTTTAACAACTCTCCTTTGCACCTGATGGTCTAGGCTGTTTTCCCCTCAGCTTGCAGGCCGTATCTCCCCCAGATTGTCTACAAGCATACTACAGAAAACTGCAGTCCAGCTGGTACTGAGGTGGTCCAGATTGCCACGAAGGGCCCAGACTACAGCTAGGAGTCCTGACATTACAGCTTCATCCTCTTCCACCTCTGCCTATTGCTGGCATTCCCCTCTTGGCCCAACTTCTGATCCTGACTCATCATCTCTCAGCAAACATTTACAAAACCATAAATGCCAGAATAACCCATAGTAGAGACTAAAAATAACATATACTTATGTATTATCTAGACAAGCCATCCACATTTATATGGTTTGAGCTAGCCTAAGAAATATAATCATCTATCCCTCCCCACCACCCCCCGCCCCAAATCTCTGTTTAATTAAAAAGCAGTAACCCCATCTCAGTACCATAAAAAGAGTACCATAAAAAGTTGCACACCGTGTGCTTAAATCCAAGTGAAGGATTGCATTCTGCTCCAGTCCAGCAACGCCTGACTGAGCTGGGCTAGGGGTTGCTGCTTTGGGAGCTGGGGGGCGGGATTGTTGCTGTTTTTAAGAAAACATACATTAAATCCACTATTAATAGCCACATACAGAAATTAGCAACAACTCTGAGGGGTTATATACCTTGATACAAATAACCTTTCAAAACTTTGAATCATCTGCCTGCTATAATTTTAAGCCTGATTTCTATTATTTTTGAACACTCAGGTGAATCCCTGTTCATGCATGTACTTCAGAAGGTGAAATCTGGAAGAACCACATCAGGACAGGCTTTTGGGAACACCTTAACTGCAGATTAATTGAACTGTGCCTCAAAACCAAAACATCACTCTGCTAAAAATGTCTCAATTGTATGCCTCTGTTCATTTGGAAAGTGATGCTATTGTTAGGAAAATGCACTAATTAGGATTCCTGTGCTACTTTCAGCCTGAGTTTCTCTTAAAAATCTGCCTCTAGCAAACACTGAATCCATTGCTTCTGTTTAATTAAAACAGGCTTATCTTTTTTTTCTTCTTCTTCTTCTTCCTTTGGTATATTTTACAGCTCTGATTTGAGTAAGAATTTCAGTTTAGAAACCAGAGAGCTCTTGCCAAGAACACAATCCTGTAACATTGCAATTTGATGGTTTGTTTTACTATTTTTTCCCCACTTGGATGTTTATTTGCAAATGATTAACCACGCTATATATGCACACAATGCAAGTTAGTGGTTTTCACCTATTCTTTGTCTGCAAGGGCTTAGCTACCATGAGCCAACCTGTGTACTTAATGTATTTTGAACCAGTTGCATTTGCTGCATTATTGCTGCGGAGTTCTGGACGACATCCAACCATACTAAGTTTAGCTACAAAACTGGCTCTTTTAAAATAATTTCCTTGTTAAGAAGCTGACTGCAGAGCCTCCGGCTGCTGCTCAGTACTGCAGAGCAAGAAGCAAGGTGCTACCAGTGCGAAGGAGAAGGCAGCATCCCACAGGCACCTGTGACATTCCTCCCCCCACAAGTGGCACAGGGCATCCCAGGCAGTGCACATCAGGGGAAAAGCCCCACTGCCCGACCCCAGTTTGATGAAGCAGACAGCATGGATCACACAACTGCTCTGACATAGTGACTTACTGCTGGGCAACTGGAGTGAACTGAAATCCACCTCCCCTGCAGCTGGAGAGCCATTTTAGTCACATAATGGTAAAGGGGAGGAAAAGCTCCTGTGTCTCTCCCTACACACTCGCAGTCTTGCTGGAGCGATGTGAGCAGGGGACAGGTTGGCAAACAGCCTCCTCCTCCTCCTGTCAGTTCAGATGGACACCAGGTAAGAAGCCCCTCTGGACCCGTATGTGGGGGAGTCCCTCTGGAGCATCCCCAGGACTTAAAGTGAGCAAGCAAACAGCAGGGAGAACCACCTGAGAGCTTCAGCAGTCCCTCACTCTCTCAAAAGCCAGTCCTACCCAAAGGGTGAGTGCAAACAGACCTGAGACTTCTCTTTGGTAGACTTCTTCGATAGACCTCCATATATGACACAACGCTGCTGAAGGATGGATACCCCAGGCTTTTCCCTAAAAATTAACTTCAAAGGAACCAATAATTTATAAAACAGTATACAGCTGCATCAATATGCAGTTTCCATAATGAATTACACAATAAGTAGTATCGTTATTACTGTTTCTTCTTATTTCTTTTAAGGTTTGTGATTTAAGCTGGCAATATTAAAAAAATGCCCCTATTCCACCCTTTCCCAAATATGATACTCTGGCAAAAACGGAATAGCTTCCAAGACTTTTCAAAGGCTCATGCTTAGGGTTCTCTACAAAGATCTTAGTAGTTTGGCACCCCAGATGAGATGATCTCCAGTCTTTAGAATATTACATTCAATTCTTTGTCCACAGAAAAGCCACACTGCAGTTGCACCCCTGGCCTCTGTGTAGAAGCAGGTTCCTTTCACTGACTGACTTAAAACCAGCTTTCATGAACACATTTATAAGTACATTTAACTTTTATACAGATCATCCTCTACGAGAAAAACTGAACATTATACTAATCCCAATTAGATTTGAGAGCGAGCATAGTCTATCTCTTTGTAAATATTATGAGAATGTATTCAATTTGCTACTTTCATCTAACAGCAATTACAACTGTTTACCAGTTCTAAAGCACATCCTTTAGGAAGCCATGAGTCATCTTTCGTGCTAATCACTGTGTATTGGTATTCTCTTCTGAAAATAAAAGGATCAGTCCACAAAGCCTTAAACAGAAGCTATAAGAAAGAGGCAAAAAAAAACATCAAATGAAGTGGTGCATCAGAAAGAGATTAAAAAACTCCCTAAGATCTTCCACATGCTAAAGAGTTTTACAAAGCACCCATTGTAAAAATTCATCCTTAGGACAAATGTTGACTGCAAATAAGACTGTTCAATGCAGCGCTTTGAAGCCACTTGGAAAAAATTAGCAGCCTAGTGGTACTACAAAAAATTTCCCTTCAAGAAGATTTAACCTAAATTTTAGAAGAGGAAAGATTGCAGCAAAGAGAGGTAAGATAGTAATGAACAGACCACTAAGGAATGCACTGTAGCTCCTGGGCTACAAAACAAGCCTTTCTGCTCCTGTTTGGCAAAGTTTGGAGGTGGCAAAATTCAGTGCTCAAGTTGCTATTTATTTGTGAAATGATGAAAATGAAAAGGAGAGAACGATGTACAACAGGCCTCTTGAATGAAGTCTGAGTTTATTCCAAATGTACACAACAATGGGGTGAATCCAAGAGCTGTTTCAAGCAACGGTGATGCAGAAAACCCTACATTCTGCAGCTCCAGGACCTTTTTTCCTGATTTCCAAGCAGACTCTCTCGCTGGGTTGCAGCTCACAGTCCACAAGCACTTCATTCACCCACGCTGATGAATGACCAAGGCCAGCAAGACAATGCAAACTATGGGAACAACACCAGAAACACAGTGTCCAATTGCATTTTTCCTGGAATAAGGCAAAGATCAAGCTTTCCTAAATTGCGTATTTCTAAAAATAAAATATTCCTTCAGCTCCTACTAAGAATTCACATGAGTCATATTTACTGTGCATATCCAAAAACGTCCTCTTCTGCTGTAGTAGACATTGGCAAGGACATGACCTCTAATGCTGTGAGTTACAGCAGGAGGTGGATTTAGTGTAAAAGGACCATCTCCTGTGGAAAGAATTGCAGCAGAAACCCACCTCATGGGGACTTTTATCCAAGGAAAGATTTCAAAATATAAACCAAGAGGTGCTGCTGTTAAGTAGAAGCCCTATAAAATATCTGGAGATTTTGCTCTGATCACCATAGGTGTGTTTGGAATTAAGAAATAGTCTTTCAGTTAATAAACCAACAGCTGAATTCAGCCTGCAGTAAGAGCGACTCATAAAATGGTTATTAATCAAGCTGGGGGCAAAAGATAATCCTTATCTTCCAGTCGTCAGTAAAGGGAGGTTTTGAAAGGTCACAGGGTAAAACCTAAAAGTTAAAATGAGATCTCAAAAATCACCAAGGAGAACCATTAGAAGAAATCTATATGCTCATCCCTTTGAAAACATGCTCTTCATTGGCTTGCAGACATCAGAAGTCAAGACATCAGCTTCAATAGCTCATCTCTCCCTTCCATTCATGTCAGGACAGAAATCAAATATTTGGGGCATTCATAATTGAAGCTCCTTAAATCTCAAAATTAAATTAAGTTTTCTTAATAAGCTACAAATCATCTTCTAAAGGGCTTCTTTTCTGAAAGGTTTAATAAACCTTAAATAAATAAAACATTGTACATCAGGAAGTCATAAAGTTCAAATAAGATAACCTTGAATTTAGTTTCCTGCATATGGCAATGAAGCTCCAGAGTATTGGAAATTCCTGCTGCTGTGGGGAAAAATAAATTGGGCAGACGCAGTGAGTGCTGTCCCTTAGTACGAATGAACATAAACAAGATACAAGAATGCAAAGCCAGCATGTGTGGCCAGCTATAATTTTCTGTGATTAGAGACTAAAATGAAATGTAAAACAAGATCCCAGAGTGTCAAATTAGCGAAAAAAATCATGAACAACTTAGAGGATTTTTGAAGTCTTACAATTCCCTATAAAAATTATGAAAATCAAAAGCAGATTCATCTTGCTATTCAAATGAGGTTTCTGCTTAGCTTCCCCTCACTTCCACTTTTGATTTGGTAAGAGGAGGCTGGGTGGGGGCTGCAATATGCAGGTAGGACAACAGGTAGCTCCCCACTCTCCTGGGTGGCACAGCATCCACAGCCCTACAGCATCCTTGGCCAGGGCTGCCTCCTGCACTTGCCCTCCCCAGCATCTGAAAGCAAGAGATGACACACAACTGAAGGTTCTTCAGGCAGGAAACATTGCAAGATGAGCATTCATCCAAGAGCAATGAAGCAGAACACTGCAACATTTAAAAACTCTTCAAGGGAAGATCTCCAGGAAAATAATTTGGGGCTAGAGAGTGCTCCTTTGTTTGGATACTCCAGAGGACCACAGTGCTTGGTATGAGGTCCCCCCAGAAGCAACATCACAATCACAGGAGGTGACACAGTACCTGGCCTGCATGTCCAAGTGGATGCTTTCCATTGACCACATGCCAAGGCCAGACGTATGTGATTAATTCAGAAGAGGAGCTGGGCTCATCCATGGGGAACCATCCAAAAGGAACCGCCTTTTAGAAACATAAAGGTCAAAATAACCTCCTTAAACTCTGGTAGATGGAGCACATAGACAGATGTGTACACACCATGTGTAAATTGTCACTCTGCCCATCCCATCTGTGGTCGTAATGTGCAATAGGAAGGCGACAGTCCTGGCCCAGACATGTTACTGCAGCAGGGCATGAAGTGAAATGTGGGCAAAATGCCTCCCCAGAGAAACTGGAGACATATCACTGGCTTGTCATTTGTACATGCCTCAATCAAGAATCACCTGGCATTATGATTGTGAGACACTTGGACCTCACTTGAAGAGAGGGCTGACACCAAGGAAGCCTATGAGGTTTGGGACAAGAGCAATTCCCCCACTGCCCTTAAGAATCACCTCTTTCTGAAGCTCATTCTGCCCCAGAGTGCTGTAGTAAGGCTGGAACACCAGCCTGGAAACATCCCCATATCCTGAGCTCTCTCCCAAGCAGCTGCATGGCCTCAGCCCTGCTCCTAAGACTAAGCAAGCTCCATCCTGGAAATAATCAGGATTTGTCTTCCTCAGGAGGCTGTGAGCAACTGCTTGCTCTAATGAACATTTCAACCTCCTCGATTTCTAGCCAAAATGTCTTTGTGGCCAGCTCATTCCCCTAGTAATATACTGCCAGTGAGCATTCAGCTTCACTTTTGGAGCCTTGCTAGCAGGTTAAGAGGCATCTGCTTCCCTGCAGATAAACAACACTACTGAGGAGGGTCCAGACAACACATTAATACTTCTAAAGTCAGTTGTAATTTAAGGTCATTAAGCAAGTTTACATTTAACAAACTCCATGTGGAAAGCTGGTATAGGGGGTTCCTATGGACTGCCCCATCTACCAGCACACCTATGCATCAGGCTGCTTCCCAACATGGTTCTTCTTTATCCCAAGCTTTGGAGAAAGGAGTCATTGAACTCTGGAGTCAGAGTCAAGGAGAGGTGATATTGAGGGGTGCTCTCTCTCTTTCTTCCTTTCCAGCCCATACACCTGTTTGTTTGGGTAAGTAGTAGGGTATCAAAGCAGCAGGACATTATGCCACTGATACTGACACTTTGGCGAAGTATTTGCCTGTGACTCCTTGGCAAAGAGTCTAAGTGGAAGCTGTAAGTACAGCAGTGAAAACTCACTCTTTGTCACAACACAGGGCAAACAAATCAATGGAGGCCACTTGTTTAATTTAATTCAGAAAGAGGCAGCATTAGGCTAAAGTGGTCCCTTGACAGCAGATAGCTGGGGCGGTAGGTCCCATGGCAGAGAAGAGGAATCCCTCTGCCTTGGTTCATATGAGTAGGTGATGGCTCAAGACTCAAGAGCTCAAAGGGAAGCAGCACAGAGCACATGACTTCATCAACAACTGTCATTGGGAAGGAGACGACAACACAATACCAGGGGCCAAATCCAGTTTTCTACAGAAATGTTACTCAACCAAAGGACTGGGATACAGAATTGCAAAACGGCTTGGGTTGCAAAGGCCTTTAAAGACCATCCAGTCCCACCCCCCTGCCCTGGGCAGGAACACCTTCTGCTAGACAGGTCACTCAAAGCCCTATCCAGCCTGCCACTGTTATCAACCTGGTTTAAACCACAGCAAGCCTCTGAACTTATTTTACTGCCACCACAAGACTTTGATGTGAGCTTTACCAGGAGAGAACTACTGGAACCCCATATGAAAAGCACTGTGCAAAAGCCCTGCACTGTGCTCTTGAACCTGGCACCAGCATCTGTTATGATTTCTTTCCAGGATGGACGCTCTGGGGACAGACCAAGCTTTGAAGAGACCCCACCACGACTGCAGAGCATCAATGAAACACCACACCACACCAATGAAACACCATACTCTTGATATGCCTGGGTTTGCCCAGAAGGCTGCACATTATTCAAGTCACAGCTTGCCTCTCTTGAAGCAGGATTCAGGGAAAAAAGCATGGCTGGTTTCAACAGCAAGAGAAGAAATTCTTTGCTGTGAGGGTGGTGAGACCCTGGCCCAGGTGCCCAGAGAAGCTGTGGCTGTCCCATCCCTGGAGGGGTTCAAAGCCAGTTTTGAGCAACCTGGTCTTGTGGGAGGTGTCCTTTCCCAGGGCAGGGGGTTTGGAACTTGATGATCTTTAAGGTTCCTTCCAACTCTAACCACTATACAATTCTGTAGTATAAACCCTCTTTAAAACACAAGGACTGTTGTACTTGCTTAGGCCCAAGATCTCACTAGCCCAGCATCCTAAGGTGAATTTGTCTAGTCTTTGAGCTCACATAAACCTTTGAGTACTCACAGGGATGAAGAGTCATCAGGAACCACCTCCCACAGGTTGTTTGAAGTTGATGCCTGCTGGCTCTTGTACTGTCAGAGATGGCAACCAGTCATCCTATGTTTGGTCCCTCCAAGCCACACAGTTTTGCAGGTTTTGATCATGCCCTCAGCCCCCCATCATCCATTTTCCAAGCAGCATGAGCTTTCTTTCGTGTGCATGTCTAAAGCTCAGCCCTGCTGCTGGTGGTACAGCAGTCACAGCTCCTCACCATGGAGTGAGGGACCTCCATGGTCCTGGGACGGATGGAACATTCAGGTGTCAGATGATTAAGTTATGTTACCTAAAAGAGGCTTAAGCTGACAATGGCTAGATGCAAAAAAATAACTAACCTATGAGGAAAACTATTAATCTTTTCTTATATTAGCTGAATAACTGAGGCTCAAAGACATGGCTGTACAAGATGCTCAACAGCACTCTGGGAGGGGTGGAAGCAGCAGAGTTGTAACCTGTCCTTCAGGTTGTTTAGTACAAAAAAAAAAAAGTTTCTCTCTTCACAGACAAGAAATCCAGAGACTACTTCATGCACATAAAATCATAGAATCATCTAGGTTTGAAGGGACTTTTAACATCGAGTCCAACCACCAGTGTAACACTACCAAAACCACCACTAAACTATGTCACTTTGCACCTCGTCTGCCTGGGTTTTAAATACCTCCAGGGATGGTGCCTCCACCGCTTCCCTGGGCAGTCTGTTCTAATGTTTGACAACCCTTTCAGCAAAGAAATTTTACCTAATATCCAACCTAAACCTCTCCTGGCACAACTTGAGGCTGTTTCCTCTTGTCCTATAGTCTGTTCCTTGGGAGAAGAGACCAACCTCCCCTCATTACACCCTCCTTTCAGGGAGTTGTAGAGAGCAAGAAGGTCTCCCCTCAGCCGCCTTTTCTCCAGGCTGAACACCCCCAGCTCCCTCAGCCGCTCCTCACAAGACTTGTGCTCCAGACCCCTCACCAACTCTATTGCCCTTCTCTGGACACGCTCCAGTCCCTCAATTTCTGTCTTCTTGTGAGGGGCCCAAAACTGGACAGAGCACTCGAGGTAGGACTCCACCATTGCCGAGTACTGGAGGACAGTCACTGCCCCAGTCCTATTGGCCACACTATTGATGATACAGGCCAGGTTGCCCCTTCCTGACAAGGTGTGGAGGTGTCAGACAGTTCTGTTGCCCTTCTCTGGACACGCTCCAGCCCCTCAATGTCTTTCCTGTCATGAGGGGTCTAAACCTAGACACAATGCTTGAGGTGGGTCCTGACCTGTGCTGGGTACTNCCAGGTTGCCCCTTCCTGACAAGGTGTGGAGGTGTCAGACAGTTCTGTTGCCCTTCTCTGGACACGCTCCAGCCCCTCAATGTCTTTCCTGTCATGAGGGGTCTAAACCTAGACACAATGCTTGAGGTGGGTCCTGACCTGTGCTGGGTACTGGGGGATAGTCACTGCCCCAGTCCTGCTGGCCACACTGGTGCTGATGCAGGCCAGGATGCTGTTGGCCTTTTTGGCCATCTGGACACACTGATGGCTCATATTCAGCCAGCTGTCTACCGGTGCTCCAGCATCAAATCAGCATCCTTAGAATAACAAGGATGGTAGGACAGACTAGCATCCTCCGACTTTGGAGCCTGGACTGGGCAGAGGTGCCAGCAGGTCTCACTTTCCTGTGGCATTTGCTGAGGTATTTCTCAGCCCAACCTGCAGCCACCATGCAGAGGTAAGCACCACAAACATCCTTGGGGAATAAGGCAACTGGCATCAAAGGCTTTTACATGGAAGAGACAACACCAGGCAGCAAAGTCACACTCCAGAAAAGCTGCTTGCAGTCCACTGCCTTCACCGGAAAACAGAAAGTTATTTTTTGCTCAGATTGAAGAGAGTGAATAAATACAGAGTAGTGGGAACAAAAGTTTCAAATAGGATTTTCCATTAATGACTTGGTCTTGATCATTTCCATTTTTCCACCTCTGCAGGAAGACGGTCCCACAGCCAGAGGGAGCAAGAGGCAGCCTCCCTGGGGAAGCATTGCATGATGGTGCTTCCACAGCATGTGGCAGGGTATAAAGTCAGATGCCAGCTGAGCTCCCAGCACATTATTCTTTATAAATACAAACTTAATTTGGAACTATAAATATCCCTAAATTACAATATTGTTTTTTAAAAAAATAATCTTTAGAGTTCCACCAGATAGTATTTTGTTTCTTTTTTTTTTCCCCAGCAATTTAGAATTCTCCATAGTGGTTATTCTTTCTTTTTTCCTTGAAACAGTAAGTTTTCCTCAGCCCCCAGGAAATCCCTCCACACAGAATGGCAAGAATAAAGGAAAATGCTTCATGGGCAGAAAAGCAGAGTGCTACAGAAGCATTTTTATATTCTCTTAATCAAGAAGAATTTAAGCATTAACAAGCAACAAATGTTAGAGAACTAATTTCACACATTTTTCTTTCCTCCAAATTTGGCTGTGTTAATCTTTAAACTAGAAAAAATAGCATTTTAAATTACTTTCACTGCTGTACCGTGAAGCCTCAACGAGCTACACTGAAATTCTCCAGCCAGCCGGACCGCAGAAACATCTTTAACACACACACACAAAATCTACACTTTGACATGAGCCTGACTATACCCTCCTTTTTTTCAAGCCCAAGTTACATTTCTAGTAGTTTGGCAAGATTTTTTAAATGACATTTTAAGCGTCAAAATCCAGCATCTTATTCCTGGCAGAAGGGCAATGAGGGAAAAGATGTGCGTGCACCAACTTCCTGAATTAATTGGGGTCCAGTAGCACACAGAGCTACACACAGTACGAGGAGAGCTGTCTGTGTAACCAATTAGCATTTTCCCTTGTTCCCTGGGTGCGGAGAAACGTTACTGTGCTTCTCCATGGATAACAGCAGCAGCGAGCACGTTGTAATGCCATCTGCACGGCACACCAAACTGATTCCTCGCTTCATTAAATACACCACCCAGCAGCTGCAAGGATTTCATGGGGTATTTTGACAGGCAAAGGAGATAGGAGCTGATAATATTGTGCTATTTTAGATTTAGTTTCACTTCATGCCCTAGTGGCAGCTAGTAGTTTTTTAACACCATATATAAAGAAAGTCTACACGGAAGAGTTACGCTCATGGAAAATGGGTTTAACCTCAAGTATAATCCCATCCAAAGCTCCCTAGAAAAGAACAGGCAGCAGCCTCCTCTTCTGCAATGAATATTTCAGGATCTGCTCTCCTTGTACAAGGAGAGGTGCTCAAGGCAGGCCAGAATTCAAGATTTTAAAGCATTTAAAGAGAGGAAATATTTTCATACTGGCACATCCCACCTCTTGAGTCAAACAGGTGTGGAACTTACTTTACACGAAAGCGTGTACATTGACCAAAATGCCCATTTCTTTACAAGAAAACAGCCTAAAATCACCCGATTAGCACAGCGGGTAACCCACACACATCACACCAGCGTAGTTCTCATTTATAGGGTATTTTTCTCAACTTTAAAGATTCACTCTTGCCACAGACACCTTTAATGGCAGCACTGTACACTGCCAGTGAAAATCGGTGTTGACATCTACACTTTAAGTTTAAAAGAAAATGCAATTTACAGCTAACGCACTTCCAGATGAAAGAAATCTAGTTATCTTTGTTTGGTTTCTTTCTGAGTGGCTGAGGACAGCCAGTCGTTACGGCCAAGAAGGATGCAGAGCTCACAGAGGATCTCGGAAATCAGCAGGTGGCAATCCCAACCCAGCAGCCCCACTGCCTCCCTGTCTTCAAAGGCACAGAGAAGTCTCACCATGTCCAGAGCATAGTCAAAGTAGAGCAAATGCATTATTCATTACCAGAAGCTTGTGGGAATATAAAAAAAATAAAAAAAGGGGAAAAAAAAAAAGGCACTCAAGAGACTCCTTCCTCCCTGTAGCTCTTTAATTGTTCGGTCACATCAAAATTCTTCCTGCTTAATCTCTGCTGTTTGCTTGAGAGGGAAAGAAAAAGCCTAACAAAAGCCACAGCTTGCCTAGGCCCAGCAAGGCTCTGCTTCCTTGGCGTGGAGGGCCAGTAGGGCTTGCTGCCAGCACGGCAGCCCACAACCCTCTCACTTCCAAAGATATACATGTTATTACCAGAATACTTCACCTGAACAGCCTTCATAAAATACGAGGGGAGATTAACTAAGCTGTAAAAATCTATAAAAATTCTGCTTTACAAGAGATATTTACCTATGAATCAGCAGTTGGATTAATTCATTATTCAGTAGGCTTGTTATTTACAGTGTCTTACAGCTTTGTAAATTATTTATATGTGCTTGTCTCTGTGCATGATTTTCCCTAAAGACACGAGAAATGTTTATTATCTCCCACACAGGGAGGTTGTTTCAGTCAGAGGTAAGGTATTAAAGCATCTGATGCTCCACTCCGACTTTCTTCTCATCTATGTCCTATTGCGCCATTGCATAGAGCTGCAATCACACCATGCAGGGGATCCCAAGGAAATCCACCCCAGCCTCTGGGAGTCTTCAACTCAAAAACGTAGCTTGTTTTTTGCACCATGTAGGGGAGCATCCATTTAGACAGCAGCTACCACAAGGTCACTGCGAGCCGCAGCACTGGGAGGAAAAGAAAGTTTAAATTTTGTTTCACGTCAAACTGTGAAAACCCACTGTCAAATTGGATTCTTAACAGAGAACATTTTAGCTGCTAAGAGTTGATCAGGTTTTAAAATCTG
The DNA here is from genome assembly GCA_013400055.1 of Nycticryphes semicollaris. Classification (NCBI taxonomy): domain Eukaryota; kingdom Metazoa; phylum Chordata; class Aves; order Charadriiformes; family Rostratulidae; genus Nycticryphes; species Nycticryphes semicollaris. Next base: position 88,379 of record VXBJ01001396.1, on the reverse strand, counting down.
CTGCCAGATTGACAAGGGCACGTATTTTGTGTAGCAGATGCCAAGAAAAGCAGCAGATGGATCTGGTCTCCATCCCTTCGAGCAGAAAGCTGAACCACAGCTACAGAAAAGCCATCAAATGCCCAACTCCACAGCATCACCATCCAGGGCCAGCTGCTTTGGGCACCCAGCGTGAACCACAAAGAGTTAAAAGCTCTCTTAGAACTAGATGATCTTGAATGTCCCTTCCAACTCTAACCATTCTGGGATTCTAAATAATGTCAGCAGCAGCTCAGGGGATTTTTATAAGCATCCTAAAATTGGCTAGCCACCCAGCTCCCCCTGGTCCCCCGTGCAGAGGAAGACTTCACAGCCCTCACATAGCTGTACCAAATAAGGCTCGGCACCACCTCCCTTGAAAAGTGACTCCTGTGATCCGCCTGGTCTCGTCTTTCCTTTGCTTAGTAAATCAGCAGAAAATAAAGTTTAAACACGTTTTGTTAAGGCATCTCGCACACTTACGATTTCTCATGAATCAAAAAAAAGAAAAAGAAGTCCACATTTCTGTATTAATTAAATTCCAACCTTCGTGCAAATGCATCTTGGTGCCCGTCTAAGATAAGCTGTTTGTAGTAAACACGAGTCGCTGCATTCACCATCCCCAACATAAAAATACGTGCAGTTGGATGTTTGCTAAACCACGTTATTAGCTCAGAGTGCACCTCCCTGTTCAGCAAATGTGACAACAAACCCAAAGCAGGAATGCTAACAACTGTAAACAGCACGTTTTAATACACCTATCCACTGATGAAAGTGATAAATAATCAAACCTGAGAAGTTTGAGAAGACTGATTAAAAACATCTCTCTTGCTGATTTGAATAATGACAAGAAGCCTCAAAAATGGAGTGAATGAGGAAAAAAAAAAATGTAAAGCAGAGCAGTCCAAAAAGCTGCCAGGGCAGAGCAGAGATGCAAAGGGCCAGACAGTTACTATGACCCCATGGGGCATCTCAAAATGATGGCAAAGACTCAATTTGCTCCGCCAAATCTCAGGAGGACCAAGACTTGAGAGCTCTGGAGAGCTGGAAGTGCCCTTTCCAAGGCGGGGAGCTCTTTACGGCTGGCAGGTGCCATGGCAGCTTGGCGAGGTCTCGCACCACCACTGTCTACACAGTGCCCATGGTTAGGGTGGAAAAATGAGTCATAAAAGGAAACAGCTGAAGCTGTGTTTAACTTGATTAAATATTAAAAACGTTTCTATGGAAAGTCAGCATTAAATCATTCTAATCGCATTACCAATTTTTTAAATAATATTGGCAATGTCAGGCTTAAGTTATGTCAGTCCACACCAACAAAGAACTACAAAGTTTTTGACTTAAGTCAGTCACACAGTTATTGTTTCTTTTTCACAATCTACTGATCATGAAAAGTTGATGAAACTACTTACAGATATGATGAGAAAATAATTTTCTCCTTTTTGAATGAAGTTAATGCATTTCTCTCCTATATTAGAAACCAGAGCAGCCCAGAGACAGCCGATTCTCTGCTCTCATGATCAGAGTTCCTATCTTTAGTTTGTTGTCCTGTCATCTTTTCCTTAGCAAATGCTCAAAATGCAGTCTGTTTATTTTTTATACATTTTGATGATGCTATGGTTTGTCCATTCATAACAGACTTTTAAAGATAACAAAGATTCTTATTAACAGAAGCTTGCTTTTCCCTAAGCTGGCTAGAAAGTTAATTTATTAGAAAGAATTCAGTGCCTCAAAGCCTGAACTTACATTGGGGCAACAAATTTTTCAGTGAGGCTCCTGCATGAAAGCAATGCAGCTGCAATACCAGAAACTGAAACCATTTTGTGTTGGGAATCTGCAGGGTTTTTTTAAAAACAAGAAACAGTATTCTCAAATCACATCATAAATATATTTTCTTACTCTCTTCACTATCAGCTGAAGATCCCAAATGCTTCTGTTTGTTACTTGTTATCTAGAAATGGGACTTTAGCCTTTGTTTTAAAGGGAAAACCTTTTTATAAAAGGTTTGGTGATGAAGTTCTACAGCATTCAAGCCACTGAACTGGACTAAGAAGGTGACTTCTGCACATAGGAGCTCAGCAGATCCACCCTGTGTGGTGGTACTGTGCTAGTCCCAGGCTTTCTCAAACAGCTCCATTCTTTCAGACTTGAAAAAATAAATGGAGATAGATAAAGCAAGATATTTATTTGGGTTTTCTTGGGTTTTCAAGAAGATCTACTAACCCTCAGATTTTAAACAGCACGATAAGAACAGGCAATCAGTCCAAATTTTTCACATTCTGAACTTCCTCATTAGAAAAGTAATCCTAATGCAAAGAGCATTTCAGTAGTTCTTGTGTGCATCAGATATGCTTCAGATAATTATATTTCAGTAGAGCTTTGCAAATGTTATTTTTGTGCACAGTAATTGAATTCCAGTTTCTTTGCAAAGAAAGTTTGAGACAAAATCGCAAGCGAAACAACAATAATGTATATATCAAGAATGCTACAAATCCTAACACACACACATAAATCTATACAACTTATTGAATATGTATGCACAGACACTGGATTTTTTTCCTGGATAAGAAAGAAGGAACACCAAATCCAATGCAATACAGCCATTCTTCCTCAGTATATTTTATGGCTACCAGCCCATGAGAATCACTTTAATAAAAACAAATGCAAAACCCAAAATTTAAGTAAATTATTTAAATGAAGGCTGTTGCTTGCCAGTGTAACTCATGATTATGCCCAGCAGTTTAAATCAATCAAGTCTAACACATTCAAGAGGCTTGACTCAAGCCTGCCCATCACTAGCCAGTCACTGAGTGAAATCCTGGCCCTGGAGAAATCAGTGGGATTTTCACCATCCTTTTTTTATGCCTGTTGGTCCAGGAGTGCCTGGGAAACCAGTGACCCAGTCTCAAGCCACGCACAGCTCCCAGCCAACTCTTGGCAGCAAATCTCTTAGCCCTGGCACCAGAGAAAGCAATTCAGTCTTTGGGTCATAGGGACAGCATAGCTAAAGAGACAGAGCCAGGCCAAAACCCAGGGCAAGCAAAAGAATGCTCACAGCTCCCCACAGATGCACTTGCAAGTAATTCTCCAAAGGCAGAACCAAGCACAGATCTCACAGCTACTGAGGCAAGAGTACCATCAGCACGCAGAACAGAGCAGTCCCCAGACATCGTTGTTGTCTCAAAACCCATAAACTCTAAAGCCTGGAGCCTGGCACAACAGCAGAGGACTTTCTATGCAAACTGCTTTGCCCCTTGCTAATAGCACTCATAAACCAAGGAGGGGACCAAATAGTGCTTTTCTCTCTGCTTTCCCCCTCTGCCCCAGCAGTAACACCCCACCTTCTCCTTGCAGCTCCCTTCCTGGAACCTGTTTGGGTACTGAAGCTCCAGGCAGGCTCTATTTTCTCACTACTAACAAGAATCATTCAGCTGTCCTCAGAGAAAACCTGGTTTCCCAGCTGTGTGTATCGACCGGGTATCTGCAGTGCAGAAGACTCTGTAAGCAAACAGAGAACGATGCCAACTCTTCTCCCTACAATCTGGTCCCTATTAATTTAAAATTATTTGAAAACTCCAATGAAATATTCAATTAAAATGTAATTGCAGGGGTTGGGAAAGGTTGTGGCACTAAAGCTCTTATGAAGCTGCTTCATCTACATGACATTTTGGCAGCATTTACTGCCAGCTCTGCAGTTTGAAGTGTGGAAGCTGACAGTCAAAGGGAGAAAGATCCCAAAGCTGCATATTCTGGAGCATCACCACACGCTGTAAGATAACCATGCAGCACGCCATACGCAGCCAGGACACTGGCTTAGGATTCCTCTGCAGCAGAAGATACTTCATATAGAGGAAGAGGTATTCCGACAACAGTAAGAAAACAGCGTAAAACCAGAAAACTTGCTCTTGGTTGGTTTCAGCATGCCATCTAAGACAACATTTGCAATGTTCTTGTTCCACCCCTGTAGGCACTTTCTGGCAAGCATTAATCTGGGAGGTGCAGTGTGCCATAGCCACTTTCTCTTTTTTCAGCTTGGTTATTTTTATCCTGCATGGATTCCCTAGCCTGGCTTGCCACACAGCCACAACAAGGAAAGCCATGGAGCAGACGCAGCTCCAGCTGATGGATAGAAATGCTCCTAAAACCACGGTCAGAAACAGCATGGGCAGACACTGATTTAGATCCGTGTTCTCCCACTCCTATTTCATATTCATCATCATCCAGCAGCAGCCACCAACACGCTCTCTCGGAGCTCAGCCATGCACGGTCATCCGGCTTTCCCCCGGCACGTGGCACTTGCCCTGGCATGCGCTGCAGCAAGAGTTAGTGACAAGATACAAAATATATCAGATATATTGCCCCAGTTTGGGAACCCAGAGTATTTCTGAACTCCCCAGCATCCATCTGGCTGTTTCATGTCAGCACAGACAATAGCTCACACAGAAGTCCGAGAGCTTTCGCACACCCACCCTTGGCCACGCATATAAATAGAGACTTGCCTGCCCAACAGACATTGAATCTTGCAGCAGCTTCAAGTAACTCAATATCCTCCCACCACAACTCCAGCCTCTCCCTTCAACATCCATATAAAGACGCCTTTGCAGACACATCTTTAAAAAAAATTAAAAAAGAAACCATCCCACAAGTCCAGCAAGTTTTAAGTCAGCAGATCCCACGTGAGCCTCACATTTCAAGCAGGTTGTTCTGCCCACAGCTACCTCCCGGCATCTCTGCTGCTCAAGTGGGATGTGAGGAACCAGCAGGACTCCCGCACCACTTAGCCACATCCCTAAATAAACCCTCATCACTGACCAGCACCTTGCTGGAAGACAGTGGGGTGCCACCATGACATATGGTCCCATGAAGAAAAGGGGTTAGGGAATCACTGGCATGGGTTTGCCTTGCTCCCAAATCTGTCCCTGTGCCCACCCAAAGATGGGCAAGGGTCTCAACCAGCTTGAGGTCCCTGGTCGCAGGGACAAGCCCTGCATGCACAAGTCCTTGCCTGCACCACATGCAAGATGACTTGGCTGCAACTTGTCTTTCATGTACGCTTGCCAGAAACACTGTGGCTGTTGTTTTATTCAGCCTCAAAGAATGCAGAGACATTTGCCAAAGACATGGCAAACAAACCTCTTGTCCAGCTAAATTTACTCATTCCTATCTCTCTTCAGGAAAAGCAGATCCAAAATTCAAATTAATCAAAGTACATCAAGCCCCTAAACAGCAGCCCCTCTCAGCCCCCTGCTCTCCAGCAGCCCAAGAAGGATGTAGAACGCTTCACAGAGATAGATCTTTATTTATAGACACATATTAGCATAGAGGACTTCACTGTACAAGAAGTCCCTGGGAGGCAATCCAAGGCGACACTAGCCACAGACAGTTATCAATTACAAATCAGAATGAAGAACGGTCTGTTTTGAACCAAACAATTTTATTACAGTCTTTGCTACCAATACACAGTGGCTCTGAAAACTGGCTTCAGTAAGCAAATCTCCAGGCTATCTGTCAAAGGCAATGCCAGCATATTATTCTACGGGGTTATTCAAGTGACCTTAAAGCAACCGTATGAACCTCTGATATTTGTGCAAGTCAAAGACTGTCTTCATACATTCTGAAGACATACAGGAGATACGTGGCATTGTGTCAAACAATGAATTTTCTTTTCCTTTTTCTTTTTCCAACTAGAGTCTTCCAGCTCATTTAAGTCATCAAGAACATGGGAAGCTTCTAGTTGAGAAGTACCAAGACACCACAAATGTCACTTAAACATTTGTGCTTTCTGCACCCACAAAGTTACTCAAGCATCTTCCAGAGCCCAGTATCCTCTCTCAGCCTCCTAAACTGGTTATTACACTTGGCTGGGCACTAATACCAGTTCCACCACACAAGTATCATCTTCCAGAGTTAAACTGAATTCCCAACATGACAAGGAAACTAAATATAATGAGGCACCTGCCACGTATCACCGCTTTTAACAACATGCTCCTGTGTAGCATTAGCATGACAATAGCTCAGCTTCAGCCTTTCATTCTCATGGGCACATCTGTCTTATCTGCTTGGCTCAGTCCATACTCACCCATACTAACAGATTTCTGCACATTACAAAGTAGTGATTTCCTGCTAACTTGTCAGCCTTCCAAGCAGCAGTTATAGCCAGGTAGGCAATAAAGCCATGAGCCTTCTCACCAAGAGCTCTTCTCACCTGTCAACAGATGCTTAGGGCAACATAATGAATATCAAACAACCAAGTTTCAGTTAAGCAGCTACTTCTTGCCTTTCTAATAAAAAAAAGCCAACAACAACAGAAAAAAAGTTTAGACTTTTCTGGATGTGACGGCAAATAGCGGTGAGCACTGCAACTATGCAGCTTTCTTTATAATACACCCACTCTTTTGTCACAATACTTCAGCAGAAAAACAATTGCGTTCATTGAAAGTCTTGCAGTTCAGTCCTAATTGCAAGCCCTTGCACCATGCCTGAGGTGAGGGAACACATAGATGTGCAGAGGCTGGGACCTGTCTGGCAGCTGAGATCCCAGCAGGCACATCCTCACTCATGCGATAAATAACATCCCAGCTGCATTTCCCACAGCAGAAGGGCAGGCAAGCAGCCTCTGTCCTCCCAAGGAACCAATAAAGAAGGTGCAAGTATAGCTTATTCCCAAACAGGAAATGCATGCAACTAACCTATCTTGCAAAAGCACACACATACCTACTTCTCTCTGGCTACGATTATCTGGCAACTTGGTATGGAGAAGAAACCAGCACTGCAATTAGAGCTCAGAGTGCTGAAAGAGCTGCTGCATGAGCTCTGCACAAAGGATGCATGGCTTTCTCACTTAACCAGCATATTCACTTTTCAAGTTCTTCACTTGTAAGTTTTACCCAAACTAATTTGATAATTCAATTTGCCTTCTTTGTTTGTTTGTGCCTAACATTGATTTTTGCTTATCTCACTCATGACTGAGCATGTTATAAAAAAAAAGATAAAATAACAATCCATCAACCATAAGAAATGTGCTATTGTTTTGTTTCTGCAGTTCCCAACTGGTACATTCTCCTACTTCAACTACCTGTCATGTTCAGAAAAGTAGATGGCATCGTTCAAATGAAATTAAAATAGATAAAAGCATGCTAACTTTTTAATGCCTTATGATGATCTTCTACATGATTTTGATTCAAAAGTATGAAAACTATACCAGATCCAAGGTAGTATAAAGTGTGTCATTGGAAAATGGTTAACAAACATCCTTCCACCTCTACAGTGAATGCAGATTCCACTAAGGTTTTGCAGACCTATAGTCTTAACAGGACTGAGGTTGGACACATTTTGGGAAAAGAGAATGTCCTTCTGCAGCATCAAGGGCACATGCATTTATGCATGATTACACACAGCAGGGGAAACTGCAACCCAAATATACAGTCGTCTGCATTATAACACCCTAAAGCCAAGGTGTCTTGCAAAAATTCACAGGCACTTGGGGGCCAGGGGGTATTGAATGAGCATTAAAAAAAAAAAAAAATTAGCTAACTGTTTTTACCAACACAGCAGTCAACACTGTGCACAATTAATAGATGGGTAAACTGTGGCACTTTTCATTCCTTCAATATCCTGAAAAAAAAGGAGAGAAGCAAGGGCAGGTAGGGGAGGTAGGATCAAGAGAGAAATCCCACCAGTTCAGACAAGAAATTCATCCCCCCCTAAAGTCTCCTTATGTGTACCGCCAATGTCAAAGACATACTTGCACAGCTGGATATACCAAGTTTGCAAGCAAGTTTGGAGGCATTCCTAGTAAGGGATGCTCACAGCCTTACAATCTCACTCACAGCCCGTCCACAGCTTGCCAACAAGTGATCGCAGCCTGCGGAAAAGGCCCAAAGTCTGTTTGTTTTCCAGTAACAGGGAAGTGGAGAAAGGAATAGATTCAAAGTCATTGCAAAGGCACATCGGAGAATGTAGCTTTGTGCATAGATGTTACGATACATGGAAAGCAGCCAAACTAATTTTTTAAAGCATTTTTCCTATTTCTAAAGGCTCCACTGCCATCCTGGCAAAGTGTATCCTTGTCAGTCAGTGGCTAACCTTGTCAAGGGGAAGAAAAGGCTGGGAAGTGACAGGTTTGACAACCTGTCAGATGCCTGGTGCTCTGCTCTCCTCCTGATCTGATCACTATCAAACATTAAACCACTGTATCTCCACACGAGTGCAACTTGATGCTTGAAAGACCCAGCCAAGAAAGATAGCAAAATTGGTGAGCTGCCAAGATCCTCACTTTGTCCCTTCCTCTTGTGTTGTGGACTCCCCTTTTATGATCTGACTGTGAATGTGTCACAGCAGGAGCAGTCACATAGAAGTCCTAAAGAGGTCACTGAAATTGCCATTGGGTTTCAGGAAAATGAGAACCAGAGGTGGGCAATGGAGCTGCAATATCTGGAAGGAGAGACATCGGTGCCTACTGTCTGGTTGCTAGTCTGCACAAGCTTGTTTGCAAACTAAAATCCAGACTCAGAGAAACCCCATATGGACCAAAATTACCCCATTCCTTCAGAAAAGCAGAAAAGCCCACTCTTGTGCCACATGTACTGAATAATCAGCACACTGCACATCATCCACTCAGTCTTTAAACACCCACTGAATGAACTCATCTAAACATAAGGACTCTCTCTGTGTTCAGGAAGGGATAGAATATTTTAACTCATCTCTTTCCTCCGCCCACAAAACCACTGCTTTTCCAGAGCAGCTTTGAGGATTCATGAGCAAAAGCAGCAGCACTGGCTGTAAAATGCTGCTGTTTAATTCCATTGACACTGCAAGAGTTGAAGGCTGAATAATCAGGAGGAAAAAGCATCTTGCAATCAGGAGCCTCGCTACAGCAAAGTGACGCTGGAGCCTTAGTGTGTATTTCAACATTAGCCAACAGATGCCAAGGAGAGACTACAACCAGCACTTACATTGTTCTTTCACCACGTTTATAATTAACTTACAGCAACTTGGCCTGCTATCTTCCTAGTTCCCAGTGGGCTTAAGCTGAAACTCACATTTGGTTAATTTGTTTCATGAAGACCTTCCCAGCAACAAAAGCAGGATGCCAGCTGCAGAGACCAGCAGTCCAATAGTCAAGTTCACTTAAGCAAAAGGCAACGTGGGGGCTTCTTCAAGCCTGAGGAGGCTTGTGAACCCTTCACAACCATCTCTCTTAAAATGCAATTGCAAAATCAAAGCAAACAAAGGAGTAACAGCCCCAAAAAGCAGTCCTTTAGTTGCAACATGCAAGAAAGAGGAGGCACAACTGGGGTCCCACAGGACTTTGAAAGCATGGTCTTACCCAACCCACCTGAACAGATCACATAATTAAGAGGGGGGGGGGG
>VXBJ01001396.1:44070-74191 GCA_013400055.1 Nycticryphes semicollaris | reverse complement strand
TTGTTCAGCCTGGAGAAGAGAAGGCTCCAGGAAGACCTTACAGCAGCCTTCCAATACCTGAAGGGAGCCTACAGGAGAGCTGGAGAGGGACTCTTTGTCAGGAATGGCAGTGACAGGACAAGGGGTAATGGCTTTAAATTGGAAGAGGGGATATTTAGATTAGATACTGGAAAGAAATTAGTTACTGTGCGGGTGGTGAGGCACTGGAACAGGTTGCCCAAAGAAGTTGTGGATGCGCCATCCCTGGAAGTGTTTAAGGCCAGGCTGGATGGGGCTTTGAGCAACCTGGTCTAGTGGGAGGTGTCCCTGCCCATGGCAGGAGGAATGGAACTTGATTATCTTTAAGGTCCCTTCCAACTCTAACCATTCCATAATTCTATGATCTTTCTATGTGAAAGATGGAGACACTGAGGTAGAGAGCATGTACAAGATTCACCATGAGTCACAGGTGTTTTGTTGATGAGCTGACATTCAAATTCAGACCACCCTTTGCTCCAGGGGCTCCTAAGGAGCAATAGTTCGCCTTGGAGGCGAGGAGAGGCAGTGCTCACTGGTATGCTACTCCAGCCCGTCTTGATTCTGTCCTGCAGGCAAAGCAGTAAGATTTCAGCTCGAGTACCAAAAGCTATTCCTTGGACTGGAAATACTAACTGAAACAGGTTTTCCAGCTCACTGCCAGATCAGCTTCGGCCTTAGCTCCAGGAGTGAGCCCACAAGAAAACAGAGTAGTACTGGCTTCCTCTGTACTGCAGCACATGTCTTAGGGCTATCACACTCCTTAGGTAGCTAGCAGGTCTCCAAAGGTATCATTAACTCACTCTCTGTAGTAGCCCAAGCTACATGGTGAGCTACTGTTCATGGTATGAGACATTTTCCCCTTCCCTTCAAAAAACCACCATTTCTCAGACCAAAACTACACAGCAATTCACTATCTGGCTCTCCCACAGATGCCACATGGCGCCAGACAGGATTCCCATTTTGTCTATGGCTCCCACCTGCGAAACAGGAAAGCATCTCTGCAGGACAGCAGGGTCTTGCAGGAAGCCAGCTCTCAAGGTCTCTAGGGTCTCTGACCCAAACCCCTAGACCCACTTTCAAGGGACAGTCCTGTACTGCTGGGCCAGACCTCCCCACTGTGTCACAGAATAGGGACACTGTGATCTTCCACCATGGTCATTTGGTACCACCTCTTCTGAGACCACTAATGACTTCCTACAATGTCCTCTGCCAAGATCCAACCACTGCTAACTGTAAAATGCCTTGCCTAGATCCAATAGAAGTAATCTATCTGCTCTCAGGAGAGAAGGTGTTTACTCAAGTTGAAGAGGAGAATCACAGAATCATAGAATTGTCTAGGTTGGAAGGGACCTTTAAGATCACCTAGTCAAACCATCAACCTAACTGATTAAAAAAAAAAAAAAACCAAAGCAAAAAACCCCAACAACGATCCATCACTAAAACACATCACTAAGCAGCATGTCAACCCATCTTTTAAATACCTCCAGGGATGGTGCCTCAACTGCTTCCCTGGGCAGCCCATTCCAATGCTTAATAATCCTTTCAGTGTAAACATTTTTTCCTGATATCCAATCTGAACATCCCCTGGTGTAACTTGAAGCCTCTTGTCCTATTGCCTGTGACTTGGGAGAAGAAACTGACCCCTGCCTCTCCACAAGATCCTTTCAGGGAGTTGTAGAGAGCAATAAGGTCTCCCCTCAACCTCCTCTTCTCCAGGCTGAACAACCTCAGCTCCCGCAACCTCTCCTCATAAGACTTATTCTCCAGACCCCTCACCAACTTCTCTGGGCACACCCCAGCACCTCAATGTCTTTCTTGTGGTAAAGGGCCCAAAACTGTACATAGTACTTGAGATGAGCCTCACCAGTGCCCAGTACAGGGGGATGATCACCTCCCGAGTCCTACTGGCCACACTATTGCTGATACAGGCCAGGATGCCATGGGCCTTCTTGGCCATCCGGGGACACTGCTAGTTCATGTTCAACCGTCTGTCAACCAACACCCCCAGGTCCTTTTCTGCCAGGCAGCTCTCCAGCCACTCTTCCCCAAGCCTGTAGCGCTGCATGGGGTTGTTGTGACCCAAGTGCAAGACCCAATACAAGAAAGTTCAGAGGGTCTCAGGACTTAGACATGGCACCAAGCGTTTTTCAGAGCTCCTTCTGTGCTATCACCACGCCTCACTCTTGACCCAAAGCTCTTAACCTGCCCTCCGCACTGCACATTTGCACCTCCCAAGCTTAGAAAGAGGATTTACTGAGAGTCCTAGCCTGCACTTTAATCCAGACAGCTAAACCGCAGGAACTGTTGTTTCTGAGCATGAGATTTATACCAAGTTATTTTAATACCAGAGATGGTTCTCTGAAGAAGCAGAGCCCCAAGCTGCAGCTGCACTTTGCAATCCCACCAGGACCAGCAGGACAGCTCGTACAGCCACTACAGCTTCTGTGGGACCACCACAAATCAGGCTGGCCAGGCAAAATGCTCACTCAGCCAGACTCCCAGAGCCCTGCATTAACTTCCCCAGCCTAAACAGTATTGAAGTGCTTCAACATGAGTTAGACAAAGCTGCTAAACACTTCAGATAGACTTGTTCTAAAATAAGTCTCAGACGAAATGCCAAACTTCATTTTATTAGCACTTAAATAATTTTAATGCTATCTATAGTTGCAGCTCTAACTATAGCTACAGCTGAGCAACCCCGCAGAGTTGCATTTTAAGACATTCCTTAACTAGAAGCAATTTGCATCAAGCTGTGTAAGGTGCTGCTTCTTACCAAGAACAGAAAGGTAATTTGCGCTTCTCCCTCCCTGTACTGTTCAGTTTCCTAGAAGGTTCAAAGCCTTACCTGGCCATTAATATAATGATACCACTATGTTCACAGAATTGCCGTAGACCATGATCATTGGAGCAGCTGTGCAGAAGTTTCCACAGTTCTGTCCCAAACCTCTGCTCTGCACACCTAAGAAAGGACCACGAAATAATCCCACGGTACACCTGATGGCAAATAAGCCCATTGTGCATATGCCAAAGCAACCCAAGCCACTTCTAGAATCTAAACCTTTGTACTACAGTGAAGAGAAACTACATTACAGAGAAGTGACGGGTCCACGTATCAACTGCAAATTCTAGGAAGGATGACTTCTTTTCAAATGCTCCCTTCCATGTTATGCTGCAGCAGCAGCCTGACTACAATTTTTCCACAGTGAATTGGGCCCTAATTACTGAACAGTTTGTGAACAACTCCCCTTAAAATGTTAACAGCTGAAATGACGATAACAATAATTCTGTTTGCAGTTATAATTGCCCCCTCATTAGAGCCGCTTAATTAAATATTTTCCAAAGCTATCCCAGAAAGAGTCTGCTCTCTCAACTGTAAAAGCAGAATCCAAAGCAGCCGCAAGGAAACAGTGGCTTTTTCCAGCTGAACTATTTCCTACAGTCAACCACGAGGAGTGACCTCACACATTTCTAACATGGCAGAATTTGCCATCATTAATCCACGCATTCAATAGGAAAAGATGCTTGCAGGTCTTCATGAGCATATTCCCCTGTGAGCACTGTGCCATAAATTAGAAACGCTTAGATCTTAGATCACTTATTTAGCCTTTATGCTCAATCCACCACTTTCATCAAGTGACTTTGTAGGATTAAGCAACAATTTAGCATTCTCTCACAACCAAGTCAAAAGGAATAAATGTCCCTCCTTCAACGTGTGGCACAGCAGGATAAAAGGGGAGTTTTCTTTTACATAAACGCTTAAGGCATAAGCAATGTGGTAGTACATGTCCCACACCTTTGCAGGGCCATGTCTAACCCTCTTAGCCATGCACCAACCAGTAAGAGGCCTCACACTCCCTTCTGTCCCATGGAAACCAGACTAAATAGATATCATGTAACACCTTACCATCTGTTACCTATTTAAGATTTAATGACACCAGTGATTGGTTTACTCCAACACAACCAGCTGTTTACAACCTTGCCATTCATTGCTAAAACATCTTGAGTCCCACTGACGAAAACCAGACAATTCTTGCCATTGCACACATAGAAAAAGGCACTTTAACGATGCCTTACAGCTTACACCGGGTTGTTGACTTCTGTCAAGTATAGAAGGGAAAAACTCTGGATTATTTTTTATACTTGTCCCCAAGCATTTGCTGTCCAAGTCTTTGGTCTGACCTGGCAGATGCACAGACTGTATCATATGGATTTTATTTTGCTCTATCAATGCACTTGGTAATTTAACAGGGCCACAGGAGAACAGCACTACCTCCTGGACAGGAGCATCCCTGGCACATACTGCTAGCATAAGGCGTGACCTTAGTGGTCCTGTAGTAAAAACCAGGTTCAGGAAGCTGGAAGACGAAAGGATGACACATACACTGGTTTTTTAATTCTTTTATCAGTGCACTGATTCATGCCATGGCACACAGTAAGATGGGGAGGTGAGTTACCAGAAGGACACAGTGGGAATCTGTGGAGAACTAATATTGCTCAGACTCCCTAGGGAAGGGCTGCACAGGTTGCAGGGAGAAGAAATATGCATTATCTGACTCAATCACAGGATGCCATTCTTGGGTATTTTTATTCTAAATTCACCCTATTTCCAAACCTGCACTCAAGTGAAAACTGCCCGAGTTTGCTCTAGGAGCATTGACACAAAAACAACTGTGTGCTACTGAAGATGCAATTCTCCCTGTTTTTCCTTTTGGTGGTGAGCTCAACCTCAAATGAGTTATAGTACTCGTGGCACATGAGGCAAGTGTCCTTTGTCATCACTGCAGTTGCCAGAATCATGGGCAACCAATGGGCAACCAACCTGGTTTTTACTACAGGACCACTAAGGTCACGCCTTATGCTAGCAGTATGTGCCAGGGATGCTCCTGTCCAGGAGGTAGTGCTGTTCTCCTGTGGCCCTGTTAAATTACCAAGTGCATTGATAGAGCAAAATAAAATCCATATGATACAGTCTTGCATTCCTTCAGGTCTTTACAAAGCTGTTGTTAAAATCCATTTTTATGAATGAATGCTTTCCAAAGTGCAGCACAGTTAAGCATCTATTGAATCCTCAAAAAGGCCCTTGGAGGCAATATGCAAAATCTACCATAATCCCTGAAGAGGATTACAGATTTGCAGTCTGATTCAAAACAAGTTTCCAACTGGTTTATGCATCACAAAAAAGTCCATCCTGCTCTACTAATCTGAAAAAAAAAAACCTCAGACTAGCTTGGACAGGTCTGAATACATTATTCTTCAAATACAACGTCAAAATATTTAGGGCATTTTTGCCACCTACACAAGCATAAGAAATAACCAACTGCAACTTTTCAAAAGCTGTAGCTATTTTATCTTGAATTCAATCTTCACATTAAGGCTATTTCAACACTTAAAAATTGTCAAAGCCCCAACATAAGCTGCCCTTAAGGCACAAAAACATCTGGTTGGGAATTAAAGTGAAGGACATTCAAGATAGGGCTAAGGGGCCAGAACCGGTATCTTCACAGTGACTTTCTTTTAGCAAAATCTATGTTAAAAGCCTTCATTGAAACCAGTAATGCCTTCCCGAAGCACGAGCAAGAAACACAGAGCCAAGAGCCAGAAAACCAAAAGCAAAGATGCTAGAAAAAGGAATTCTCTAGTAAACGGGAGAGGAGAGAGAGGATTTTGCAGCTTGCCCAGCAGGAAGGAGTGAGCCAATGCCAAGGCATCCGGAGAGGCTGTACAATGCCCACAAAGCCCACGGAAATGGGAAGTGGCCCAAGGAACCTGTGGCAGCCAGGCAGCTATGACCACAACCCCCTGCATCTGGGGCTCAAACACATGGAGGAGCACTAACCAGATCTGAGGAGCACTGCTCTCCCTGCAAACTCTGTTGCACAAACATCTGTCAGAACATCTCAGTTGTTTAATCACATGTTTCCTCTTCATTTTTGGCACCTTATACTGAAAGAGTCTATTGCAAGATGTCTCTGTATCATGCTCTATCAGCATAACGCAAAAGAAAAACTGTTTATAAAAAAAGGAGCCACAGTTTGAGCCAGACATTAGATTTTTCACGTGCTTGCTAGCAGCCAAAACCTACATAAGAGCAAAGTAATTGCAAATAAAGCCGGAGCGTATGCATGGCCCAGAGAAAGAAGTCATATGCAGTTCTGCACCATGCTTTAATTTCTTCAAACATTATCTTTCTAGTCAACAGGAGCATAATGAATGATCACCTTTCTCTTTCTGGCCATATTAGGACTGTTTTGACTGCTGTCTCTTGTTTATCATTTCTGGCCACCTGAATGTCAATTTTTTCAAAACAGCACTGACTCAATATTGATCCTAAACCCAGCCAAAAAAAAAAAAAAAAAGTACATAAGGAGGGAGAAATGCATTCCCCCAAATTACTGCTGGAACTCTTCAACTCAAGAGTATGTCTTTGATAGACTATATAAATTGTAGATCCTGGCAAGTACCAGTTTCATGGTTATGTTACAGGGTAAACAGGAAAGCAGTGAACAATTCCCCCGCTCCTACAACTCCTACACAGAATTTTAGAAGGGAAACCATAGAAGAGCACACTCTCAGTACCACTGGTAAAGGAAATGGCTGAAACACTCAACATGGAGTACTTGCACT
Organism: Nycticryphes semicollaris; assembly: GCA_013400055.1. Lineage (NCBI taxonomy): Eukaryota > Metazoa > Chordata > Aves > Charadriiformes > Rostratulidae > Nycticryphes > Nycticryphes semicollaris. The sequence goes on along the minus strand of VXBJ01001396.1, from coordinate 67,549 downwards.
AACACACTATCAAGTTCTTCTAGAAACTGCCTTCTCTTTAAAATGGATGAAGTTTAATTGGATGTTGAAAGCAGGACATGAGGAGGAAGAGGTTGCTACAAGCAGGGAGGTTGATTTGGTTTTCCAAGGAGCTGATGTCCTAACACCCACCCACCCCAGCTCCAGCCACAGCCACCAGAGCTGAGCTCTACACTCCTCAAACATGCTTTTAACAAACCACTTGAGATCCTCACAGCCAGTCTGTGTCTAAGCTTTGCTGATTGTTTCTGCGTAAGATTTGAAGAACAGACTTTCCTATTCAGCCACACGCAGCAGCTCCCAGCTCGGGACTGCTCACCTCACAACCCAATTACGGCACATTCCTCTCCTCAACCTTGACAAAAAGCATCTTGCCCTGCTGATTTGCACTCAAAAAGCTGAGGAGAAAGGTCCTGCTCCCAGACAGGAACTTTGAAAACATCTCCTTCCATATATTGCCCCCATACCTGCTTCTCTACCAAACCAGCTGTTTGGCTTCAGATTCAGTGCCCTTCCCACCCATTCCTGGCTGACACCTCCACGCCTTGTCAGGAAGGGGCAACCTGGCCTGTATCATCAATAGTGTGGCCAATAGGACTGGGGCAGTGACTGTCCTCCAGTACTCGGCAATGGTGGAGTCCTACCTCGAGTGCTCTGTCCAGTTTTGGGCCCCTCACAAGAAGACAGAAATTGAGGGACTGGAGCGTGTCCAGAGAAGGGCAATAGAGTTGGTGAGGGGTCTGGAGCACAAGTCTTGTGAGGAGCGGCTGAGGGAGCTGGGGGTGTTCAGCCTGGAGAAAAGGCGGCTGAGGGGAGACCTTCTTGCTCTCTACAACTCCCTGAAAGGAGGGTGTAATGAGGGGAGGTTGGTCTCTTCTCCCAAGGAACAGACTATAGGACAAGAGGAAACAGCCTCAAGTTGTGCCAGGAGAGGTTTAGGTTGGATATTAGGTAAAATTTCTTTGCTGAAAGGGTTGTCAAACATTAGAACAGACTGCCCAGGGAAGCGGTGGAGGCACCATCCCTGGAGGTATTTAAAAGACATGTAGGTATGTTGTTGAGGGACATGGTTTAGTAGTGGACTTGACAGTGTTAGGTTGATAGTTGGACTTGATTACTTTAAAGGTTCTTTCCAACCTAGATGATTCCATGATTCTCTGACAAGCCAGTTTAAAGATAAAACCAAACCTTTGTGTGTTTTCCACTGCAATGTTTCTGGAGATGGTGGTAGGAAGGAAGGAGACAACATACCTTGTGCTGCCCAAGAAGAGCCCAAACCACTCAAGTTTTGCTATTTCATTAGCACTCCGGCAAAACTACTTATGAGCAATTCATAGCAATAGAGTCTTTTCCATCCAGGGATCCTAGAGTAACTTGCAGATCTAAAACACTGCATTACTTGCATATATTACCAGACATGAACTCATCTAAGTCAATGATGATACCAGAGGACTTGCAAGCACTCCTCCCCCCGCCCCCTCATCCTTCCCACAGCCAGCCTATTTCTTCTCCTCTCTTGGAAGTCCATTTGTCACATGTACACACTGGCACAAAAATTTGGAAGTCCCCGTCCCAGCAGCTTGCTTAGGATGCGGCTGGTGAACCCCACTCAATAGCAGTCATTGAGTATCACCAGTTATATGCAATGTCTGAATTAGCCCACAGGTCTGCTTAATCAACAATCTGCTTAATTACAGCAGAAAGGCTCTTTTATTATTCCCTTTTCAAATGTAACTTCCATTTTTGTAGGTTTTTTACCTTAAAATACTAGGTTTTTTAAAAAATTAGGTTTTAAAACATAAGGTAAGGAACATAACTGGGTTAAAATCCATGATGAATAGGCAGTTAGTTTTACGGATGAGATTAGCTAGCAAGCTTCAACAGGTTTTATGTTTGACTTTCAGCTGACCTGGACTCTTTAAGTCATTTACCTGGTCTCGGCTGCACGACACTCATTACCTTGCTGCACACAATTCCTTGGAATTGTATTTATTTATTTATTTTCAATTTTGAGTCATGCTTGCATAACCCCTTAAGTATTTGTGGCCTGGCAGAAGCTGTAATATTAACCTACTAATGTTAATGGGAGAAATACAGCACGTACAATTATTATCTGCCACTTCACACGCACTGAATTGAAAGTGAGCAGGTTAACTTAAGCCTGAAAGATTGTTTTGAAAATTTTGAAAATAGAATTTGATGGCGCTTGATGAAACCTCAAATTCTGCAATCTAGCAGGCATTATTGGAGCAAGAGAATGTTAACTTTGTAACAGCAGGAAGTTTTACAAAATCTTCCTTAAAAATAAATAATCAAGATTTAAAAAAATCCCACTCACTGTAAAACACCGTTTTGCTCTCCTTCTACTAATCTTTGTGATTTACTTTTCAGTCAATAACTCACTAAAATTAACAAGACGAAATTATGTTTGACAAGTTCCAGTGATGATGAACAGATTTTCAAATCACGAATCCAGCTTCACCTCATTTTTCCACCACAGCTGACAGTCGAGAAGTGAATCATTCATTCCTTCTGGCCTTTGCGTATTTTATCAAATGCTACAGGGAACAACTAACTTCAATTCCCTCAAGTAGTTTCATAAAATGCCAAACTTAACATTCTTTCACATGTTAATAAAATTAAGTTCTATAGGAAAGCAAATGATCGCCAACCATTTTGACCATATGTTGCCATCAGATGAACTTAACAGTTCTGCTGTACATACTTCTGCCACTCAGCATACATATAAAATATACCTCTAGATAAGCTTTCCACCATTCCTTGGTAGCATATAAGGCTGTCTTCTGCATGAGGCTCGGGTCCCACCTCACTGAACAGATGGCTAAGATGGCTACACCTCATTCAGGATAAATAAAGGAGCTTATTTGTCCCTAGAGCCAAGGAACTGAAATGATTGCAATCCACACAGAGGACTGGCACATACAAGTAGCGCACGTCCAAAATTTAGTGGAATCCCGGAGGAGTTTTACAAAGCTTCTGAAAGAGGCTGTACTATGACAGTAGCAAGAGCAGTCCCAGAAGCTACAGAGCAGAGACCAAGGGGACAAAAACCAAGGAACATCCCTAGGTTGAATGCTACTTAAAAAAGATGAATGAAGAAACTGTTCCTGAGTCCAGGAAAACAGGGCTTGGATGCCCTGTATTTATTCAAAAGGACACACAGAGATCTTTTGTTTTTCTGTCAGTCTCCCCTCCTCGGACAAAACAGCTCAGAGGACACCAGATTTTGGCCAACTGGTCAAAAAGGAAGTCACTCCCTTTGTACAGATGTCAGATACCCAAAAGCTTCTATGTTTTCCCAGTAAACCAGAGCTGCCAGGATGCCTGCAAACTCATCAAAACTCCGCACAAAACTCCAGGGAAATAATAGACACCAAATGGTCATTATAGTCACTGACAGAAGCAAATCTTAAATAACTCTACCAAAGTCAATGGGCCTGTAGCAAACAGAGAACATGATCCCTGTGATAATACACCAAATCCATAAAAGCTACAGTTCTGTGTACTGACTGGATGGTTTTAAACTGTTTGAAGTGTTTAAATGTGGCATCTGGGGTACTATCCTAGCCCTGCTAAAGTCAGCAATGATAGCAGGCTCCAATGGCTCCTGCACACAGAAAGGCATCATCCAAGGTCAGGCAGCATGCAAGTTTGAAGGACACCTCCTCCTCTTCCCCAGTGCCGAGCATCTCCTTCTCTCATGCCTCTCCCAGGAGAGGCACCTACTGAGCCATCCGAGAGGCTGGTCTACATGCAGATGCAAATGTTTTATTTATTCTGAAAATTCAAACAACACAGCTCTGCGATCTGAAATATGACTCAGTGGAGTTAGCATCTTACTGCAGGCAATCACATTTATTATAATAAATAACTATAAATAAACAATGAGGCTGCTTAACAGGGACACGGGTAACCTGTCTAGACAATCGTGGAGGTGACGTACTCTGCGCTGGCATGTTCTCCAGATTTCAACAATAAGGTTTGGTTAATTTTTTTTTTTTTTTAGAGCAGGGCAATGTTTGCTCATTTAAACATGCCAAAGCCTGCTTCCTAACATGGACAGCATGCACCTAGCAAGTTTAGCTAGTAACACCTCACTCTAGCACGCCATCATAGTAGCAGATGCTTAGAAAGATCGGACAACACCCTAGCAGGCAGAATTCCCCATAATTTACTGGCATATAAAACAAATTTTCCTATTTGGAGAGCAAACGGTACTGCTCCATCACCAGGCTGGCTTCACACATGGCTCTACATCACCCCGTGACCATCACCTGGGTCTCACGGTGGTGGTCTGTGGAAGGGAGAACTTCTTTTCCCCTTCCCTGGCATTTCACTGCCTGCTTAATGGAGAAAAAACAATGGCCAAACTAATAGCTGGAACACATGACCTTAATTAATTAGCAGAGCTAGTGGAAAATGCCAAGTCTGCATTGTCAGTGCCTGCTTTCAAGGACCCTCTGCCTGCGTCAGCAGTACAGAGTCAGGTCTATTAGTGTTTGCCCCAGGGTAAGGACAGATGATGCAGGAGAGGCTTTAGCAACCTGGTGCAAGAGAGGCAAGGTCCGAGGGAAAGATGTAACCTCCTGTGAGGCAGTTTGCCCCGAAGATCTTCCCTCTCCATAAACACTTCCCCAATGACTCTGTGTTCTGCTCTAGGAGAAAGCCACTAAGAACAAAGCCAAGGTCAACTGCAAGGGAACAGGAGAGAGAGCAGATGGCCTCCTGCCACCTCACTCATCAGCAAAATCGTTCACTTCAACTGCATCATGCAACATTTCTGCACTTCTTCCTCTTTCCCTCTAGCTGCCTTCTTTCATCCATGAGCTGTGTCCATGTAGGTTACAAGACCCATTTAGCAGGTAGTGGGGAACAGCAGGGAAAGCAAACCAAAAAACCAAAATAATCAAACCGGTACCCTTCCTGATAACTCCAAAATCCTGAGGCAGCTGCAACAAACAGCACTACTCTGTAACACAGAAAAAAAAAAAAATTAAAAAAAAATTCTTATTCTATAAAAATATCTCCTGCCCTCCAGCAGGCCTGCAGTTACAATCGATTTCAATAATAAACTTTATCAATACTGGGTACCACTCTTAAGAAAAAGATCTCCCTTTGTCCCCTAAGCCTGCATCTGCCCTTGGAGGAAAATCCCAGTGCTCTGAACTTTATAGAAGTAAATTCCACAAGCAGCAGCTCTGCTAATGTTGGCAGGATGGCCACAAGGAACTTGATCAAGGCTTAGACAAACATCTAGCTTGCAGGACAGATGTGTGTTCCCCATGGCACTGTTTTGCCAGTCAGGACCTAACATTTGCTGAAACTCTTGTGTATCACAGATACGAAAAACCCCAAACACCACAACTGCTCCATTTTTATTTCCATGGGTCATATGTGGGAAGGAAATATCTTGTAGTTTAGCAACTAAATTTTATTTTCTTTTAATACTGTTATTGTTACCACCTCTAAATCACTAAGACATGTCCAGATGCTGTGTTAAGCATGATTTGGGTATCTGTAATAACTAAAAAATTAAATTACAAATGGGATACATTTTTTCAGGAGACATGACTTCACCAATTTCAGCTCAGGTATCCTTGCAATTTAAATCTGAATTCTCCCTCCAATTTATCAGCTTCTTTTAAGATCAAGTTCCTTCAGTATCCGCCATACATTAGATTTATAATGCTAATCAAACTTCTCCAGGTAGAGACAGTTTATAAATTAATCTTGGGTAAAATAAATACATCAACCAACCTTGGTACAAACATTCCTGCCTCCAATTAAGCTGAATTTCAACAGGGTAAGGTGGCAGGAAAGATGCAGGCTCTCCCCACACCCAGTGCAGTGTGTTTGCACTAAGGTGACCTCAAAGTGACAATGCCTGGGCAGGTGGCAGGATGAGACTCTTCGTTATAATGCAAAAAAGTGCAAGTTGCTTTGCTGTTCCTTCACACCTCCTTACTCCAGTGGCAGTGGCTGCTGATGGCAGGATGAGAAGATGCTCTGTGAGCTACCTGGTCCAGGCACTGGTATGACTCCAGTACCCAGCCCCACGCTTAGGGTCCCAACTTGTCCCCTTCCAGGCTCCTACAATGCTCAAAGATATTTATAAATAAGTACCCACGATACAAGTTGTACTTTCATGTTTTATGCTAACTACAGGCACAAGAAGCGATTAATAGTAGTCTGTGCCATACCCTAAGAACCCTAAAATATTAAGTGCAGGAACCATCACAGACAAGACTAGGTTGAACTCCTATATCAAAAACTATTTATACCCTAACTCAGCAGAGCTGAAGTGTTCATCTGCTAACAAAATTGGCTGAGTGACTTAAATAGGACCCAGGGCAAGAAGGTGGCAATACTATGAGGAGCTATGTTGCCCAGTTTCAGGTGCAGCTCTATAGCAAGCCAACTCCCAGTGCAACCAGTGCAAAGAAACCACAAGAAACCTGCATCCAGGCATTCAAGCAAAGGCTCCTCTGACTGCATCCCTCCCACCCACAGCAGCCCACGCCATGCCAGCACCAGCCTCCCTCCTCAGCCTTGCCAGGGCACAATGTCTTCATTAGTCACCATCGACACCCTAATTTATCATTCTTTAAAAAGAGAGTTGAAGGTTGAAGCACATATTGTGTATCCAATGGGCTTCACTTCAGCAGAGGCCATTGGTTGTTGTAGGTACAGTTTGAAGAGAAGTATGAAATACTTTCCTCATTAAATGAAAACACAGCAGTCCAAATCTCTGCCTTCAATTCCACAGTAAAATTTCGTCTCTTCCACCATGGACACGATACAATTGCCAATTAATAAGTGAAAGCAGTACATAATGCAATACTAAAGCAATTAAACATGAAAAAAGTCATGAGAGCAGGATGAACACAGTCCACCAGGGGGGAAAAAATTAGTCCTTTAAAAGCTACAGTAAAAATCTGTAGGACCAGATTTGATTTTAAGAAAATGTTACCAATGATACATATGCTCAGTTTAGTTGCCAAGAGGAACTGGTTTAAAAAAATAAGTTTAAAAAATACACTCAGAAAGCAATAATATAGTTCTGGTTTATGTACTGTCACTCCTGTACACTGTGGCATTACAGAATGTTTCAGAGATCATGAAATGATCTCCCATCACCAAACTGAAGCCCAGCAAATTGCTAATGGTAACTGTTAAAGCAAGATGTGAAAACCAGCTCTAAAAATGAAGAACGTCAAAAACTGCACACTTGTTTAAGGGCCCTAGCCAGGCAGCCGAGTGCTGTTCACAAGCTTGTTCTCCCAGCAGACTGCTCTGCAGAGCCAGGGCAAATCAGAAGTTACTAATTATGAGTGTTTAAGGAGGATGCAGTGGCATTTCTTTGTAAGGTTGGAGCACTTTGTAGGTATCACACTGCCTTTTAACCTCTCATCCCATCATACAACTCTAATTTTGTGGTCCCAGCATTAACGGCATGGAAAACAGCTGACACCGCAAAAACCCAGCTCTTACCATTAAAGCTCACCGGATCCCGTTCTTCAGTCAAGTTAAGACAGAGCCGGTGTGGGGCATGAATTACCCCCTTCCCAGGGAGGCCACCCCCCTGGACAATGGGATTCTTCATTCAGTGAATGGGATGAGCACTGTTGTCTTCAACAGGGACGAGTCAGGCCACAGAGTCAGGCCACAGAAGCGTTAGCTCTGCAAAGCCTACAGCATATGAGATGGGGTGGGGACCATGCAAATTTTGACTAGGCAGCAGCCAAACTGGGCAGTGCTGGAGACCAGGCCAGGTGTCTGACAAATCTGGTGGCCTTCCACAACAGCATTACAGTTAGTGGATAATGGAAGAGCAACTGACATCATCTACCTGGACTTGTGGAAAGCATCTGACACTGTCTCATACAACTTCCTGGTCTCTAAATTGGAGAGACATGGATTTGACAGATGGACCACTCGATGGATGAGGAATTGGCTGGATGGTAACACTCAAAGAGTTGCGGTCAACAGCACAATGTCCAGGTGGAGACCAGTAGCAAGTGGTATTCCTCATAGGTTGGTACTGGAACATCTGTGCCAGTTACATGGACTGTTGGATTAAATGCACCCTTAGCAAGTTTACCGATAACACTAAGCTGCGTGGTGCGCTTGACATGCTGGAGTGAAGGGATACCATCCAGAGGGACCCGGACAGGCTTCAGAGTTGGGCCTGTGTGAACCTCATAAAGTTTAACAAGGCTAAGTGCAAGGTCCTACCCCTGGGTCATGGCAATCTTAAACACAAATACAGGCTGGGCAGAGAATGGATTGAGAGCAGCCCTGAGGAGAAGGACTTGGGGGTGTTGGTGGATGAGAAGTTCAACATGACTCAGCAACGTACACTGGTAGCCCAGAAATCTCCTGCATCCTGGGCTGCATCTCCAGCAGCATGGCCAGCAAGGAGGGGAAGGAGGGGACGGGATTCTGCCCCTCTGCTTGGTCTGGGGAGAACCCCCGGCAGTGCTGCCTCTAGCTCTGGAGTCACCAACATTAGAAGGACAGGGACCTGTTGAGGCAGGGCCAGAGGCCACAGAGATGCTGCAAGGGCTGGAGCCACTCTGCTGTGAGGACAGGCTGAGAGAGTTGAGGGTGGTCAGCCTGGAGAAGAGAAAGCTCCGGGAAGACCTCAGAGCCCCTTCCAGTCCCTAAAGGGGATCTAGGAAAGCTGGGGAAGGACTCTTGATCAGGGAGGGGAGCCATAGGGTGAGGAGGATGGTTTTAACCTGAAAGAGAGGAGATTTAGATTAGAAATCAGGAAGAAATTTTTCACTCTGATGGAGACACTGGCCCAGGTTGCTCAGAGAAGCTGTGGCTGCCCCATCCCTGGAGGTGTTTTGAAGCCAGGTTGGGCAGAGCTTTGAGCAAGCTGATCTTGTGGTAGGTGTCCCTGATCACGGCAGGGGGTTGGAACTAAATGATTTTTATGATCCTTTCCAATTCAAACCATTCTATGACTGAACCCAGCAGCACCCCATGGCAGGCAGTGTGGGCCCATGCCAGGTCACAGCATCCCCTTTGATGACCTTCAGATACCTTCAGGAGGAAGCTGAGGATGAACGGCTGAAGACACACCAGTAAGCACAAGCTCCTTCCCCAGGTAGCACAGATTCCTAGCAACCTTGCTGGCATGCTACAACTCCTGAAAAACTCCAATTTCAATACAACACTAGATCTTCCAAAAAACTTTACTTGTGCTCTTAAATGAAAAGAGAGCCCAAAGTAACTTTCTAAACCAAAGAGAATGAAAGGGTTATACGATCTGTGTGTTACACAGGTTTTAAACTGTTCAAGTTTCTGGGCTGCTGGTAAGAAGGAGTGGGGGGTCTGACCCGAATAGGCTAAAAATTCCTAGACTTTTTACAAAGCTTTACTAGTATACTCAGCTATCAATCAGGCCATTAACCCTTTCAAGTCTGTACAAACCTAGAGTTTCAATATCTCTTTTGGGTATCAAGAAGGAACTCTAAACCTAGGCCAAGTCTTAACATTACCAAATGATGTTCCTTTTAAAATCTATTATTAAAATATTGACAGTGAAGCAGGTTCAGGTATCCTGTGGACATTTCTAGCACCAACCACTGCAGAAACAGATATGTTCAGACAATAAAGATGACTCAAGAGCTCTGGGATACGCAACTGCATGAGCTCATCCCTTAATCCAAATGATGTTCTGAGACTCTTAAGACATACAAATTTAATGGAATTTACTTGTTCATCCGGTAAATCTCAGATTTATGCATTTCATTTTGACAGCCTTTACCCTGGGCTTAAAACCTGTGACACAGCACTACAACTTGCTCTCAACTCAGAAGCTAAGAGTGCAAGGAAACACACAACCCTGCAGGTGATAAAACCTCCACTCAGCAAACAAAAAACAGCAAGATGCAGGTCACCCCATTCAGAGCAATTGTTTCCAACCCAGGAGGTCAGAGAAGGTGCAGCTCGAGGCCCTGCATGTGACTCTCATTAGGTCAGATATTGGAATGGCAGCAAAATGCAACAAGGGAAAAATGTGGTATTTTGAAAGTTAAACCAGGTGCCTATGTATAGTTAAGTGAAAACGTCTGTTGATACTTCTGTTACACAAAAATTGCTCTAATTATTAGCTATAGCTCTGTATCCTATGGTGCCTTCTTCAAGAAACCTGCAGGAACATCTCCACTACCTAGGTCTCTTGAGGAGAGCAGCTCTTTGCTGTCCCACAGCAGGAAGGGCAGCTGAGCTTGCAGTGGGTTTGTCCTGCTCTGGCTCCACCAACCCCTGTATCCACCTCCACCAAGAAGGGGAAACAAGCACACCAACCCACTGCCACCACCAATATTCTGGATTTTAATTAAGCAGAAAGAAACAGGATAAAACTCTACAAGGGAAAAACTGCCTGCTGATTTGCTTCTTACAGAGAGTAATTTCTTCAGCAATTGCCCATCCCCTCCAAATTGCTTTTGTCTCTTGCTGTACAAAATGTCTTTTTCTTCTCTGGGAGGCTGGAGGAACATCTCACAAGAAGGATGACCAGATTTCACAATATGTGGGTTTGAAAGTTCATGTTAAATTTGACACTGTACATCCAAAGTAATGGTGACTAACCACTAAATCACCATGTGTAATGGATTCCTCTGAACATTTATAGCTAACAATGCCATTATGCTCTAATCTGGAAAACATCTAAACAACTCTCCACAAAAATTAGAGGGGAACATAAATGTCTTGATAAAAACAAGATTCCAGAGATACTCCACTTAACCACAGTGACTTCTATAATATAATGTCTAGTGCAATAACATCCATTACAGTTCAGTCATTTGCTATTTGGTATTTAAACCCACGCTTCAAGGCATCAATCTAGAGAGCATTGAGTCTGTGTTAAAGGTGAAACAATCAAAGCCAAGCCTCTAGGACAGTGCTGGGAGCTTCAAGGAGGAGCAAATGGCAGCAAGGGAGCCAAGTAGCACCAAGAGAGAGACGGAAGCCGCCACCAAATGGGAAACTTCAAGTCACCCTTGTGCTCCTGAATGCTGCTCCATTTGAACCAAAACCCCTCAGCCCATGGGAAAACACTGTGCTGTAAGAAGCATCTGTCTGCCCTTGTTCAGCTTCATCGTCTTCCTAAATCCACACTTTCCAAACTGTGAAGGGTCACGGGTGACACAGCACCAGAGGGAGAAGCACCGTCTTAGAGATCCTGGCTATCCTCACTTGTCTAGAAAACAATGCCAGTTTGATGAGGACAGAAAATGGGCTTTATGCAATCAAACCCGCAATAAAAATAAAAAAATTAACTAAGCACACAAGCAGCAAGAGGGGAGCATTACTGATTCATTCAGTTTTCCTGGAAAAGCCTGAACTCTGGTTAAGTGGAAGACAAGCTGAAATTTTCCATTAGTGGGGAAAAAAAAAAAAAAAAAAAGCTTGTTTACAGACAGAAGGGAAAAAATCCCTCAGGTTAGCATTCAAATACAGCAACAACAAATTTTACCACAAAATCTCTGCTAGGCAGATACTCACCCTGCTCCAAGCCTAAGGAGCAGTGGAGCTTGCGAACAGGCTGCTCTTGTTTAACACAAAAAACACGCAGAAAATAAAAACCAGTATGTGAATCCCAATCTTCAAAACTGGAGAGGGAACAGACAGCCTTTTGCTGTTCCTCCCAGCATTTTTTCCCAGGGGTAGGCACACGAGAAGGTAAAGCAGGCAGCAAGGGAAGAGCTGGCCAGGCTGAGGGCAGCGGAGGGATGCACCTTCTGCACATAACCCTGAAGGGCTCGTGGCCTGGAGTGATCTGAACTCACCCTAGGCCAGGGATAGAGTCATCAGTCTAGTCCAGGGACTTAAAACAATTCCAGCACCACACTTTCCCAAGTTGTATTATGCACTTCTACACCACAACCAAGGATCAAAGCCAAGTAGTGCAATAAACGACTGCAGCACTTCCCAGCCTTGGTACCTGCATTAAAGTGAAGGCCTTTGGTCTCAACAGAAAGGGATGTTTCATCTCAGCTGCTCAAGCAATGATGAAAAAACAACTTGTAAAACAAAAGTATGTTGCACAAATGAGCTAAAAAGCCTGTATTGTGCCCCCCCCCCTTCTCCAAATATCCTGAATTGACTCCCACCAGCTAGCACACTGTAGGCTTTATGACCACTTACGCTAACACAGGTCACATCCTTGGGACACAACATGCTCTTCAGCATCTATAAATCCGACCATAACCCATTTCCAAAAGAAAGTGCGTCTTCCAAGACCTGCAGCAGAGCCCAGAACAAACTCCCACAAATACCAAAAGCCAAAGGCTTCTCATAGCGCAGAATTGACGCTGCTTTCTTTATATCACATCCCAGATGCCGGCTGTCCCTTTCCCTAGAAAATTAAATCAGACCTCTGCCACAACCAAAATGATTAGCTGCATTGTACAAGATGCCCCAGCCAGGCAATCTGTCTGCAAACCCTCACATGTCAAATGATTTCTACTCGCCCTGTGTCTGGGGGCAGGAGACCAGGTTTCCACCCTAAAGCTGTCTCCAATAAGTCCCTGCTGACTCAGGGAGGTCAGACTAGATGACCCTAGAGGTCCCTTCCAGCCTGGACCATGAAACAGGTTCTAGGTAAGCTGCATATGGATAGGTTAACGAGTCACAGCAAACAGTTTGGTAAAGCCTGCTGACAGAAAAAGAGCCACTTGCTTGACACGCTTTTTTAGTTTCTCTTGATGATCAGATTTCAGCTGTAATCATCATCACAAGATGCCAGATCTCAGGTTTAACCAACCTACCCTCCATTTTAAGCAACAGGTACAAGTGCTGTGATTCCAAATGTACTGAGACAAATGCAAATACCTTAAAAAGATCTTTTAATTCCAGAAGTAAAGAGGCCAGGCCAGAATTTCACTTATCTTGATAGAACATCGCGTAAGACATTAAATATTTTTACCATAAGAGAAAAAATTAAGTATGAAACTGTACTTCATACCCACAACTCTTCTGTGAATACACAGGTTTATTGTAGGAAGCAATTAGCTTTCATGACTTCAGGTGACACACGAGGAAAAACAGAAGCAAAACTGTCCTGCTAATTCCAGGAAAATCATATAACTTGATGGGAAAAGAAAAAAACAGCTCCTTAGACAAGAAACAAGAGAGCCTTAGATTCCTTTAAAAAGCCTGTATTTGCAGTTTCCAAAGTAGAGTTAATTTGCAACATTTAATACACAAGTTGTCGCCAGCCTGTAACCTCAGTTTCCAGACCTCAGACACAGAGCAGGGAGAGCAGCAGGAAGGGCTCAGCAGGCGGTCAAATCTCCCAGTAAGATTGCTGAGCCACAGCAGCCGAGGCAGAGAATCTGCTTATATATTTCACAAATAACCAGATCCTTCCATAATCCAGGCTCTGAGAAATTTTTATCTTGCCATGAGCTCAGCTATTCTTAAATCCTTTCTGTGCTTTTGGTGTGGTTTTTGTTGTGGTTTTTTGGGTTTTTCTTCCTCTGTGCTGCCTGACACACTGACCAATTTTGTAAAACGGATTGGCAGATAGGAGGTCCAGATTCAGGTCAGGTGGAGCTGGCCTTTTGGGTGTGCTCTCCCAGATGCTAGTGGAAAAGAGGTCTAAAACTCCTTTTCCCCCCTACACCATCAAAACAAACCTACCTACGTAAATCATCTATTTGTGTAGCCTTCTCCCGCAGAAGCCTGGCTGATACACGGAGTCTGAAAAAGCTGATGCTTCTGGTTCTCCAGATCCCCATCCCACACCCGACATACTGGTCAGGAACGGATACCATCACATGGGTGCATCAACTTACCCAAGCTGCTCTCTCAGCCTTTGAGTCCTGTAACAGGCAATCTCAATTTTCACTTGCCTCAGCAAGTCTCTAGCCCCTCTGCTTGTTTTGGTGCACATGCACCACCCAGTCCCAAGTTGCAGGAAAATGATAATTATAGCAGGGAAAGTCGGTACTCCAAAGGAGAGTGAAGACACATGAAATCCTAACTCTGCAGAGCAGGAAACTTCACCATTTCAGGGCAGCAAGAGGTGCTCATGCTGTCAAACTTATTCTACAAAGAGCTTAGCAATATATTTAAGCACTTCAATATATTGCTTAATCATATACTTGATGTAGTTTTGTTCACACAAAAGCATTCAAGCTTGACAAGACATAGTTTGTGCGCATCTTAAACCTAGTGATGCACAGCCTCCTTCCAACCCTTTCTCCAGAAAGATCAGCACTGCTTTCAGGTATGCGCCTTCAGTTAAGTGCCCCAGTAATAAAATAAAAAAAGATTCAGAGCAGACTTTCCCCAAAAGCTGTATTGCACCAAACCTCAGGTCCAATGCCCTTAACTACACTCACAGACAAGGATAGTTATTCACACGCTTTAGTCCTTGCAAGCAACAAAAGGGCCCAGTAATTAAACACTGGGCAGTGCTCATACATTTCCCATGCCAACATTTTCTGCTTACCCTATTTCTTGCAAAATTGCGACTTCCAAAATTGCATGTGGTAGTATGTTGAATACACTGCAAAACACTGGGTGATAAGACAGCTCACAAAACTATTGCCCAGTCAAAATTCACCCTTAGCCACCACCTTCCTTTTTAGCTGTTCTGCACCACTGCTAGCAAGCTGTCATCTCCGAACTCCAACAGCTCTCATCAGCTGAACCTCAGCACTGCCCCATAAATTGAACTCAGTGGGGAAGTTGCCTCTATCCACAAAAAAACTCTGGCAGTACTCATGTTCCAACCCAAAATGCTGCTGACATCCAAAATGCAAGTAGCAGCATGGAAAGTGAGCCAGTAGCTTCTCAAGAGAAGCAGCTGCAGGTGCAACTACTCTTTTCTTTTGTTTGCTCTGCCTCTCCTCTTGGAAATGGGATGAAAAGAAGGTATTTATAACTCTACTTTGCAAAATGCGTCAGTTATATTCAAGAACGTTGGCTCACCTGGGGTCTGAGCTGTAACAGAAGCCGGGCTGATTTAAATGGCTATATAGGATAGTTTTGCAAACTAACAGCGTTCAAGAGATCTAAGGAACTGACTACAGCTTCTCTTAGGTCTCTGCTACTGCTGCCTTCCGACTGTCCAGTCCCCTGCATACTAAGCAGATGCAGCCTTAACAGTCACCCATCGCAACCAGACAAAGCAAGAGCTTACAGCAGAGCAGCGATCTTTCTTTCCCCCTGACTTTGGTCAGGACTTCTGGTGTTAGATACCCAATCTAATCATCTCCTATTTAGGAGGGTAGGTGCTAGGACTTCTCACTATGCTTCCTATGAAACAGGGCACCAGGCTCACAGACATACCTTTAGTGCACGCTTAGACCGTGCCTTAGGACAACTGTCCTGATCTTCCCGAGTGGTTCCTTCCAAAGAGTGAAATCTGGGACTGCTTCATCCATGAAAGGGAGTGAAAACTAGACTGTGCAAGAGTTCCATTGTGAAAGCACCAGGCAGTACGATCACATGCCAGCAGCTTGGTGTTTGGAGAGCTTTCCTCTTCCCTTCCTGGGAAAAGGAGGAACACCACAGCCCCCAAGGACATGAGCACGGGGCAGCGTACGTGGCAGGCTGTCAGTACAATACACTGGGCTTTTATACTTAAAAACTACAGTGTCCCTGAATTCAAATTAAGCACCTAAATATATTTCCAGTGCCTCTACTTAAGGTTAGTCATGTATAGGCAGCAGAGCTACTATACAGTCAGGCCCAGGAAATCCAACAACCTTTATGCTACACACGCCCAGAAATATATCCTGATGCAAAGAGCTGAATTACACAGACAAGGTCAAGCGAGAGAGAGAGGAAGAGGACAAGCACAGTGATGGAGATGAGACTCATCCCAGGTGTAAAATCTTAGCTTCTCAAATCACACTCGCGTGTTCAGGCACCACTTTTCTCCCATGCAGACCAGAGCCAAGACAAGAAAACCCATCACCAGAAAGCCAAACAACTGACCTTTAAGTCAGCTTTATTTGAAAGCCAAAACTCTATTCAATGTTTTATGGACCTAAAGTTATTGGATATCACCAATGTCCAAAAATACCCCTCTATTGAAGTTTCAGCTAAAGACACACAGTTGGGAAAAGATAAAATAGAATGGGGAGACCATGCAAACACAAAAGGTTTCCACTCTTACCATTGCCTGACTTGCAGCACGCAAGATTTGAAGGAGTTAATGCCTAATTTATGCCATTTTTGGTTTTGCAAGTCTCTCAGCTGTCATCAGGCAGACACATCCTGTTGCGTCTGACATTTTCCTTGAGCGCTTTTGTCTTACTTCATGCTCCCCACTGTACTAATTGGATCCAACAACCCCACAGAAAAAAGAAACAGCTCTACGAGAGGTAGAAGCCACACAGCCATCTTCCTCCCCATCTTGGCAACATCAGTTCCAGGAGGAACAAAGCCTGCTGCCCCTCTGGGAGCATCACAAGGAGAGATGCCTCCACCCACATACAGCCCCATTTAAGTCCTCCATGGGCACTGGGCACTGTGGGAGGATGACTCCCACAGCATCTTGCCTACTGAGATGAGTTTGCTGCTGCCAAAGAAAGGGAGAAAGTTAGCACCTGGTAGGTTTTGCTCAAGCAGGACATAAGCATGTTCCCAGTAACTTTCTTTAAACCCACAAAGGAGAAACAACAGCAACAACAACAACAAACCACCAAAAAAAGCCAGCCCCAGAACAGCTTCTGATTGCTCCAGGGAATAGCTTTCCCAGAGGCAAAAGGAAATGGTCTCCCCTCAGTTACCCTGAAAAAAGAAACTCTCAAAAGCAGCTTTTATGCCTTTGACCAAGGAAACTGTGTTTTTCTTAATACAGGGAATTATAACAGTTGCTTTACTCTGAACACAAGGAAGCTTGGAGAATATAATCAAGAGTGCTTTACTCACTTGATTTGAGTGTTTGCTGAAGGATCCCACAATTCAAACAGCGGTCTGGATGCAGAGATTCCCACTGCCGGGAGCCTTACAGTGTTTTAATTTACCCAACACAAAATGAAGTAAAGGAAGAACTGATCTTCCAGCTACTTGGGCCTCTAAGAGCATCAAAACTTCACAGTTCTTTTGATTATAGGAAATTAGAAGCATTTGCTACAAGGATCTCATGAAAGGCATAGTCTTCCTCATGCTCTTATGGAGACATGCAAAATAGTTTAATGCCACAACATTATCTTCTTCATAGCTGCATAAATTTAGTTATATCACATCAAAAGTTTGGCTCCTTCAGAGTTGGATAAACAGACGAGAACCAAGAAGTAACATGATTTGAGTCTCACCCCTAGTGAATCTTATGACTTACAGGTCTCTAAAGACTAATGATTTTTTTCCAAGACTAAATAAATGGAGATTTCACTCAGAGCTGTATAGAAGCAATATCTTAAATGGATTCTGTCTTTAAAAGCATGAACAATTGAGGAAGGAAGCTAGAGTCAGGGAAGAGCAAAAAAAGGTCCTAATTGCAACTCATTCAAAACCATTACCTTGCTATAGGCATATATATTCTATCCACCCAGAGATACACAAGTGTTTACCAATAGACCTTTTGTTTCAACAAAAAACACCCCTTCGGATGTTAAACATAGGTGCCACCCAACAAAAACATATTGAAGGAAGCATACATTTACTGTTTACATCGGCAATGTGAACTTAAACACAAAAAAAATGATTGCTTTGGCTTCTTAGTCTCACATTAGCAAATGTAATTATCTTTCATTAATTTTACAGAGTATTCACAGTAGAAATTAAATAATTTCTTCATGTCTAAGAAAAACTTTACTGTGTTAATTATTCATAAATACCAAAATCTGCTACTTATTACTCATCACAAATGTGATTCATTTCAGTAACGCCTGAATAATTCGGTGCTACCCCATTAGTCCCAGAACACACTGTACAATTGCCAGCATCAGCAAATCAATCACAAACAATAATCCACATTGGCTCTCCAGTGCTGGCTGCCAAGAAAAAGAGGAGAAGGAATAGGAAGGCAGGACCGGCACTGCCTTCTCACCCTGGTCACCTCATCCTCCCATACAAAAATGCCATTCTGCATCTCCTGTCTGGGTTGCCTTTGCTTCCATCCACCAGGTGCTGCTGGGGTGAGCATCCCAGCCCCAAGCTGGGAGTGGGGAACCGGTCTCCTGGCAGAGGATGGTAGTGGCTGGGGACGTTCCATCCCTATGCTTCCCTGCTGTTGCCCAGTGATTGAAATAAGCTAATGGAGAACGGGGGGAATAATTCCGTTTTTCGTCCTGGCTGCCACCACTGCTCAGCAAGGACAGAGCAAGCCCAATGCATACACGGAAGACTGGACACTGTCACCAGCAGGGGAAGAGGGGGCTGAAGAGTTACTGCAGCAATAAAACAGGCTTCAATCTGCTGGAATTATAGATTTTTGTACTGTTTCCTCAGTCATTTTTAAAAAAAAAAAAAAAAAAAAAAAAAAAACACCCGGCCACTTAAAAAGAAAAAAATCTCTTAAAGTTGCACCAAACTACAAATGCATATGTATTTTAGTTTATTTCCCATACTAAAGTCAATAAATGGCCAGTACTTTTGACACACGTCTCTCCTCCTCATCCCTATGGGTGCTGGCAGGAGCAGACAGCCTCAGCCCTTGGAGCCACCCTGAGCTGCCAGCATCCCAGACTCATCTCCTCTCTGAAGATCCATTCCTGCATACCATTCTTGGCCACGTGTTAATTATTCTGCTTTCTAGCAAGTTTGGGCTGATGCCGTACAGAAATGCTGCCTTTATTATTACAGTTGTGGAGAAGGTAAATTAATGCAAAGGATTGCACACAGAGGCCTAATCCATTTGAGGTAAATCAATGCATTGCACATTTAAATTGCTCTGCTTTCCTTCAGAAAAGTACATTGAAGTGATTCATTAGGCACTGAACTGTTCAGAAGAAACAGACCAATTCTCTTAGGCATGCCAGTGCATCTCTGCTAGTTAAATTTAAAAAGCAATCAAATCTACTAGAAAGTCCTTTTTGCCAACATTTACATCAGTAGAGAACATGATTCCTGACAATTCAGATTAAATAAATGAGGGACAAATTAATCTCAGTTAATATGCCTCAGAACTCAGAACAGAATAATGCTCAACTCGTTAAACTTAAAAATCTATCTTTTAATAAAAATAAATAACCTACTGGTGATGCTTGACTTCCAAGCACCTTTAATAACATTTGATAAATAGTGCAAGGAATTCTTGCTCTACTGCTATCACTAGAATTTGTTTTTGCAACACCTAACATCTTCTCTCTACCCACAAAAAAATATCTCTGAATTTAAAAGAAAAGGAAGTAGAAAACATATGCTTTTCAATAACTAGAAGTCAATTTGCACTTTAACAAAGATTTACAGGCAAACTGAAAAAACCTAATATTGAAAATTATTTTTTTAAATCCCTTTAAGAAGTCCAATACTTTTCCTGCAAAACCAGTGATACCAATTTAGAGAGCTTTGTAAGTCCAACAGTCCAAACTTAAAACACACAGCCATATCTGTCACCCAACAAGGGTACGAAGCTACGGCACCACTT
This sequence comes from Nycticryphes semicollaris, assembly GCA_013400055.1. Taxonomy (NCBI): domain Eukaryota; kingdom Metazoa; phylum Chordata; class Aves; order Charadriiformes; family Rostratulidae; genus Nycticryphes; species Nycticryphes semicollaris. The sequence continues at coordinate 47,943 of VXBJ01001396.1, read as the reverse complement.
AAGAATGTAGGGATCTGTATTTGCGCCCATGTCTCATTACATTTTCCAGTTTAATCCCAAGGCCTTTTGTTTCTTGCAATGGATCCTTTGGATTTATTGCTATAGACAAGTTCAGCAGATACTTCCCATAATAATGAGCTGGATCTGAGCAAAATCTCAGTTCCATGATGCTCTCATGCACAGTTACTTTGGATGCTGCCTCCATTCAGTGTGCCAAAAGCTTTGAGGCTTCCACAATCAATCAAGTGACCCAAGTCAGCCAGTCATGACTAGGAAAAGGCACATTTCTCCTTTCTCACCACTGATGCCAAGCAACTCAGACAACCCCCTCCTTTCTGCCACCACCATCAGCCCATTCCACCAACCTCCTTAAGCAGCAGACCCAGAGCACTCAAAGTATCATCTGTGTCTGCATCTTCCCCTTCCTTCTCCCAAGATCTCCATGTGCCACAGTACAAGCAGCACCGGCAGAACATGTAACAGGAGCACACCCCAATGGGACCCAAGGAGGAAGTAATCCTTGCACCCATTCATGCTCCTCTGGGGAAGGAAGGACCAAAGGAGGAGAGGGAGATCTATGTGGCTAGTTACTTATTATGAAGCACAGGCCACCACTATAAAGCAATACAAGTTTTGGGAACCTACATGCTCATAGACAGAAAAGCACCATTGTATTAAATCCAAAACAAATAAACAAAAAGTCACAACAGCCATCCTGAGTATTTCTGCAGGAAATGTGCCTTCCAAGCTGACAACTCCCAAATTAAACAGAGGCATACTAGTGATAGGATTAAGAACAGAAGCTGGAGGATGAATGCTGCAGGCAACAAGGGTTCTTCATGGGCAGACCCTCCAGTCTGGTCCAATCAGATCATATCAGGGTGATGGTCTGTACCTAGTGCTGAGCTCCAGGACAGGGAATTCTCCAGACTAACGAAGGCATGACTTTTAAACAAAAGAAAACGCCCCTACAGAACAGCCCCACTACCCAGCAATTTGACAAGGAGACTCTCCATATCCTTCAAGGGAAACCTTTACTGTGCAAAGTAATCCCACAGAGGTGCAAGCTAAAAAGTTTTCTGGAACAATGACCACTCATTTGACTATTCCCAGAAAAGGCTATACAGCCTAAAGACAGTAACTACAGATTACATTATGCAGCCACCAAGCAGTTCAAATCTCTCTTACAGCAGGTCTCACTTCTGAATCACCTCATTCATAAATGCAGAAATTCCCACTCTCATCAAGACAAGCTTCACTTGAGGGAATTGTCCCTTGCTCCTGCCTGAATACCACTCCCTGCCCCAATGATGGTCCCCAAATGGGCCCTGCAACTCCTCCAAGTCGCTGCCCCCTTTTCTCAGGATTTGTACACCAGAGCTGTGCTGCTCCTTCCCACCCCACCAGCACTAACCCAGGCCACACCACCTAACACAGCCTCCCCCACAAAACCCTGGCGCAGGAACAGCCAGGCTGGTCCCACAACCACTGATGCTCTGAAAGCAGCTATTATCTGTCCAGAAAGTGCTCAGATGAGTGTCTGTTACTGGCAGTAGGAGTATGTGGCAATTGTCAGCTGAACGTTGCTAAATCAAGAACACAAAAGAAAATTAGAGGCAACATATTACAATGGGCAGGATAACTTGAAGGGATGATTGTTAATTTAAGAACTTCTCTTCCTGTATTTTTAAACATGTAGAAGTTGCAGTCCAAATAATTGCTTGTCAAGACCTTATTTGGGAGAATAACTGTAGCTATTAAGCAAGCTGTGTAATTAAGTTATTAAAACCACAACATCTTTCAAACCCTTTGTAAGAGTAGGCCTCTACCTAAAACAAAATCATCACAGCTTCATTTTCATCCCTCTCTCCTGGCTTCAATCCCAAGTCACAAGCCTTAGTGACCTCTCAGAAGTCAGCTATGATGATGTACGTGGTTTGCTGGACAAGGAACCATCACTCTGAACTCTTGGGAAGGTACATCAAGCACTTCTGTTCTGACTCAGAAAAGCACATTTGGTAATCCAACAGGAAAAAAAAAAACAAAACCAAACCATAAAGGTAAAACCTACAGACAAATCTAAGTTCTCCAGGCCTGGAGTTACCTTCTGCCTAAGGTGGTGGGTCTCAGGAGGACAATCCCCGTTTTCCAGAGGGCATGACTAACCCCGACCTGCCTCTGGGGAACAAAGGGAATCCCTGCCCCACAGCCACAGCTCTGCAGGCCAGACCCATCTCTGGGGGAAGAGAAAGACACATCACTGGAATCTGTTCAGCAATTTCCATTTCTGCTGACATGCAACATATAGGACAGGTAAAATAAACCACACAGTCCACAAGGCTCAACATCCTGCACCTGGGAAGCAAGCAGACCAAGAGAGCAAGGAATCGGTTCCTGATGTTTGCAAATAGGACATCACAAGAATGAGACAATTGAATTTTAAAGCAGTATGGAAAACAAAAGAGGAGGAATCACAATAGCCAAGTCTCATAAAGAGCTGCTTCTTGGGTACAGGAAGATAATGACGCTAACCATTTTTCTACTAGATGGCAGTGTAGTGTCACGCTATATAAAAGGAACCCTAGGAAGAAATTGCTTTCTATTTCAAGTGAATCCATGGTTAGACTTGACTTCAGATAGCATGATATATAACAGTATCCTCATTGTAAGTGGACCTGCCATTAGTCTAACAGCGCAATAGTAGTGATACTCTAGCTTCTAATTTCCAGGCAAAGCAATGCTAAAAGACACTAAAACCCTGTGCTGTTCTGCTACCCGGTATAGCTGTGTGCACAGCCACAGACAAGCTACTCGTTCTGTTACAAATGAAGGTAAGCTGCAGTCAGACAGCTCCAGGGGCAGAGCTAGCAGCTCCCCACTGCTCAGGAGAACAAGGCTGCTGGGCTTTCAAAAGGCAGAGGCAACGACCACCTAGCTATGGTCAGGTGGTTAGCAACTTCAGAAGAAACGTGCAGGGATGAAGAGAGCACCGTCACTAAAATTCAAAATGCAAACCCCAAAAAAACAAGATTAGGGCTGAAGGATACTGCAAACATCCAACCACAAGAGTAACCTTTACTTTGCAAGGCCACTATCTGCATGAGCTAAACTTCAGAGGTGACCATGACACAGGAACACTCCCAGAGCCAGCATTAATTGCCGGTGTACTGAGGAGCATGTGTACCCGGGGAGCTGCGCAGTGAGGTGATCTGCCGAAGATGGAGGAGCCCCGGGAGGAGGCGGCTGGGGGACCCTCGCTTCTGCATGCGCCGTGGGAGAGCTGCACCGGGGGGTCCCCGAGCTGTGGGGCTGCTAGGCCTGTTTCCTATGTCACCCTTGGGCTTTCCCCACCAGCTGTTACCGTCGCCACAGCCTGCGGGACACCACTGAAAACACGACTCGGGTTTTGTTTTGCTTCTCAGAGCTGACCCCCTCTCGCAGACCCCGCTGCGCCCCGGTTCGCAGCCTGCTTCTTGTGCCGGGTGCTCCCTACCGACCGAGCTCCCCGCGCCAGCACGATCCCCACCCCCGGGGAAGGCCCAGCCTCACCTGGAGGGCCGGAGCCGCACCTCCTTCTTGTTGTCCACCACAGAGGGCACGCAGTTGGTGAGCTCGGTCCAGTCGGCGTGCAACCCGCAGCTCCAGCCGGTGGAAAAGCGTGAGAAGAGCCAGGTCTCCCGCTTGCCGGGCCGGTGGCAGGTGCACTTCTTCTGCCCGGCGCGGCACTCGCAGGGCTGCTCCAGCTGGATGTTGCGGACCAGGTGGCGGCCGAAGGTGGTGCCGCCCGTCTTCTGGATGTGCAGGAAGACGATCAGGTCGTCCCCCTTGATGTTGAAGTCCACCCGCCGCAGCAAGTCGCCGGCGGAGAAATTG
>VXBJ01001396.1:9834-43905 GCA_013400055.1 Nycticryphes semicollaris | reverse complement strand
GAAGCGGGGAACGAAACGCGCCGGCGTCTCGTCCTCCGCCCGGTACGGGTCGGCGCCAGCGGAGGGGCTGAAGGCGCGGAGCCGCAGGAGCTGGCACTCGGTGCCCGGGCAGACGTACTGCAGCACNGCCGCTGGGCTCCGCGCCTGCCGCTGGCCCCGCCCCCGCCGCGGCCTCGCCGCTGGCGTGCGCGAGGCGCTCCGCACGTGGGCGGGCCGAGCTGCACCGCTACAGGGTTGGGGACGGGACAGGGACCGGCACCTGCGCCGTCGGGACCACTGCTGGGACCGGGACCGCGATCGGAACGCTGAGGTGTCCCAGGCATGGCCCAGGATTGCTTCTCAGTCGTCTGCGGACCGGCCGCGGTGCAGTACCAGGATGCCCAGCGCAGAGCCCGGCCTGGTCCCCGTGCGCACTGGGGTACCCTGTGCTTCTGCCGTGGTGCGGGACTGGGCGGCGAGCTGGAGAGCGGCACATCCCCGGGAGTCTGTAGTGGTTCCCACCCGGGATTGCCTAGGGCGGAGGCTGCTGCTCCAGGCGGGAACACCTTCGGTTTAAGGGCAGCGGAACGCCTCCCGTGCCTCCAGCCAGGCCCTGTACCGCTGAACTGTGCTTTGTCCTGCACGACACACCCAACACCCCGGTTTGGTAGGAGCACACCGGTGCTCACCGCAGCGGTGCTGAGCCTGGCTCCAAAGCTGCCATTCACGGTGCTGACCACCTACCCCTTACACGCTACTGCGGTTTGAGAAACCCACCACAATTTGTTGCCCTTTAGACAATTACTCTCTCACCCAATGACCCCTCCCCACCCAGGAAAGGGAATCGGGGGAAAAGCAAGGTAACCCGAGGGTTGAAATATAAATAGATTTAATAGAATAACCACTGTTTATCCCTATACCAATATAGAATGCACAAGGTCGGTCCCCAGCCCATTCTGTCACAGGAAGCTGTGAACTCCCAGCGGGGACAGGCAATGCAGAAGAACACTACGGTGGCTACAGGAGGAAGGGAAGGGCTCAGGGGTCTGGCACCAGGGCAAGGAGTTGTCAGGGTGGCAGCCATCAAGGGAGGGAGAAAGAGAGAGAACTTAACAGCAAACTTTCTAATTTATATTGAATGGCATGAAATAGCACTGTTGGCAACCTGGGTCAAGTGCCCAGACAAGTGGAGGGAGCAGTCGTCCCCAGCACAGCGCTTCAGCTCCCCCCTGTTGCTCGCGATGCCTCTGTTTCTCTGCTTGGCCAATCAGCCAGCAGCTGAATTTTCTAATATGCACAGCAGACAGCCAAGAAAATAATTTGAAAACACTCTCCCAGACCTTTATCTGTCATAAAAAGAAAAAAAAAAAAAATTGGCCTGCCTCCTTTCTCCTCCTGTCACAATACTCCTGCAATTCACTTTAAGTAATTTCACCAGGTACATGTGTTTGGAGGGGGTGTCTTTATGGTTTTCATCCTTGAGCAATCTATCCCGTCTTTCCCATTTTTTTCCAGTTGTCTCTAATATTTTGAAAACATTTACACTCACAATAATACGCAATTTTATCACAAAGATTCTAGGCATGAAAACTACTGAGTTAATTTGCTTCTGTTTATATCTGTCTCTCCAAAATGAATGGATTGCACCATTTAATGAAAACGCTGTGTTCTGAAATTCAAGCCTTAAAATTATAAAGACATTTCTGTGCTTTATATCCATCACTCTCTCACAGTCGTTTATATAAAAAAAATACATTTGCATCCAGCTTTATTTATTTTACATTATGAGATAACAAAGATGTGTGCTGGATTAAAACCAATCCTGAATGCTAATACATGGGAGTTAAAAGAAAGGAATAATGATGGCCTAATGTCTACACTAAATTAATATATACTATAAAAGACATGATGCATTCTGGGTTGGTGTTCCCAGCAGAGCCATTATTTTGGAATGGGCTAAACAATGATCATCCTTTCACCAATGAATGATGGTCTCCAGTCTGCTGCCTTCTCACCCACAGTATGTAAATGGTGCTCCCTGATCCAGGGACAGAACACATTTGCTTAGCTACTAAAGAAATTAAAATAATCCCAAAAGATAGAAGTAGGGCAAAACAGAGCCATTAAGGTTTTACAGCACGGGCAAGTTTTGGCAGCTGGCACAGCAGCTGGTTTAACTTAAGAGGTCAAGCAAAAATGCCAAGCACCTAATATGGCTAATGGAAAAAGCCTAAAAGCCCACAGACCCCAAACGGACCCTGTTCCTGCTCCCCACACATCACCATTCTTCCCTGCTGACACAGGGGATCCCCCCCCCCGTGCATGGAAGACTGTGTCTGGACAAGCAGATGGCTATGGCCACTGCTCCCCTTCTCTCCCATGCACAAGCATCCTCTCCTGCCAGCTGCTACCCCTGCCCCTTCAGCAGCTGTCCTCCCCCACCCCCCGCCAGCACAGCTTCCCCCAGTGCCTCCAGTCCCAGCCCCTTCCTACTGCTGCAGCTGCAAGAGCAGGGTCAAGCTGGTGCAAGATCTCTTGGGCTGATCCCCCCTTACTTACCCAGGGAAATATTCAGAAAGGTGGGGGCTGGTGTACAGAAGCACCAGGTATTTGCCCAGGGACAGATCAATACAACACCTTGTGCCTCAAGCCCTAAATTGATCTTTACAGCTTCAGGAAACTATTGTTACCTCTTTGTGCAGGACTGATCATCATATCCCTGTCTATTTTCTGAAGACCTGCTTCCACAGCGTCTGAATTTCGCTTCTGCATTTGGGTGGCAAATGGTGACTGCTTGGCCCTAACAAAAAGAAAAAACACATCAGTTGTAAGTGGGGCTGCCGGTGTGTAACACTGAGCTGTACTAGGCATTAATGCCTCCAGCTTATTGTTCAGTTCAAGCAGAGCAGCTCCCAGCATCCATGGGATGCAGGTAGAGGCAGGAACGGGCTGTGGCAGCCCCAGAGAGGTCACCCAGACTGCTGGTGTACATGCAGCTGCTGGGAAGATGAGGTTTTTCTCAAATCAGAGGGGAAGCTATATTTGCACAATAACACAATTAGAATAACTTGATTAAAAGAAATGCAAATGAGCCATTAACTTTGCTTTGCCAAATCTCCTTATAATGTGCTTCTTACAGTACCTGTGCAGTAAGAGGGGGAAGATAAATTAAATAACTACAGAGAAGCTTCCTTTAACACAAAGATAGCATATTAATTAGAATAACAAACAAAACTGCCACCAACCCAACTGCTGCAGCTTTCTTTTATGGACTTTCTTTTCTCCTCTCTCACTGGAGCAACTGACGGCTCGACAGGCCAGGGAATTCAAAACCACTCTCTTCATTGTGGGGCCTCGAGGTGATGGAGTGGATGCTCCAGCCTTGACCTCCACTGTCCCAGGCAGACTTCTTCCCCCACCACTTCCATAAGACCTATGCAAATCCAGGACTTTGGTAGTTTTAGTTCTCTGTTGACGCTGGATAAAACTGGATTACGGACTCAAAAGATATCACCGAGGGACAAAGAACATGAAGTGAACCACCCTATTCCCTCTGGGGCTCAGATGGAGTGGAAAAGCACAGAGCAATGAGATGGTGATTGCACGGGAGGAGAAGCTGAGAGCAAGGAAACAGCCAGTAAAGGACCAAAGAAATGCTGTAGTGGGAGAGGGACAGATGCTCTGCTGCCACCTCACAGAATAAGGCCCTTATCTAGAAAATGGGAATGCAAATGAGCAAAGGCATGGAGCAGCAGGGTGATGAGTAAAACTAATTAGAAAATGAGGCTTGATTATTCATGGACTTGACATATCAGAGAGCAGCTAATCAGAGGAATAATATAAGTTCACATATTCTTTGTAATGTGGGCATCAAAGCCTTGCTTCATGTTACTATGGCATCACCACCATGTTACTATGGCTCATTCCTAAAACCAAACATGCTTGATGCAGGTGTAACATCTCACTCTGGATCATGCGATGGATCTTGGAGAGACTGAGGTGTCCAAAAGCACCACTATTTTTTCCAGCTATTGAACTGATCTAGCAGGTATCTCTACTTACAGATCTTACCTCCCTGGATACAAACACTGCCCAAAGCTCTTTGGCTCTGTAGGAAACTTGGCAGCCTTTAAAAGCTTGAGTCAAAGACCTAAAAACTCAAGGGATCCACCTTGCCAGATAAGTGCAAGGTAATTCCTTATGGTTTCTTTTTGCTGCTGTCTGATGGCTAAATAAGCTTTGTAGGAATCACACAGGGGAACATGGACTTGGAGGGAGATATTTGCACAGTACTTGCTAGGTGTACAGAAGTCCCTCCTTCCTAGCACATGGCATCAGAAAGCATTTGATCCAGGCTGTTCATTGCAGTAAATCTTGGGTTTTCACCATCAGTTGGAGCCAGACAAGAGGCAGGCTAGCTTTCAAGTTACAAGGTGTAGTCAGTATTCCCATTTCACACATAAATCTCAGTCCTGTGGACTGTTTTATAGGAGGATCTGGTGTGGGGCTGGCATCTGGACATTTACCAAACTTCTGGGCAACAGTGAGAGAGCCAATAAATGACACTGTCCCATCACCACTGATTCTTATCCCAGCATGAGATTGGCTGGGAAACTGCTGAGACATGAAACTCCCTTTTGATGAGGACAGCCTGGGACAACTCCAGGAAACAGGATCCATGGGGATGAAAGGGCACTCTCAAGTATGCCTCTGATTCAGTGGGAAAAGTGAGAAGTGGGGATCACTCCTGACAGTGTTTGCTTGTTTGAATAATTAAAGTGATGGGTGTATTAATACCACCTGGCATTAAAGTCAAGGAGCAAGTAGACATTGAAAGAGATTACAGTGGAGGTGTGCGAAGCCCCCTTTTGGAGGTGCTTATGAGCAGATGAGGAAGAATTAAGAAAGGGTGTGAGCCAGCAAAGCCCAGGGCTGCAGGCTACATGGTCTAAGGGACATTTTGTGCCCTCTTTCAAGATATATAATACAAACTTGGTGTGTCTGACCTGCTTTAGAACAAAACCTGCAGCATTTGCCCAAGTAAGAGTAATTAGTAAGAGACTAACTCAGATAATGTAGAGTGGTCTTGAGCAGTTGTTTCATGCTAGAGAAAGGCTCTTAAAGGACTAGTACAAATATTTGTTGCATCTTCCTAAAGCCAAGGGGGAAAAATTATTTCATATGGTCCTGAACGGAACGCTAGGAAAAGACATAATATTACCTAATGCTATGTCAATAGCTAGTCCTGTGTGGAGTAAATACAGTTGGATTTGGTCCAAGTGCATTCAATAAATCTGAAAGGTGGAATCTGCCCTTCACACTGAAATTATTCCAGTTTATTTACACTGGTTTTGAAATAGATTTAGTTTAACTGGCACCACCCTTATGTCTGGACGCTTTTCAATCCTAGCGTAGTTAATACCAATTTAGCTTAATTTGGTGTCATTCTGTGTACAGACTGCATCTCAGATGCTGTATAAATATTTCCTTGTTGAGATTGATGCTGAATGTGGGCAACACGGTCTTGTGGGATTAACCTAAGAGCAAAAAAATAAATATCGGAGGGAGAGATGAGTTCATGTAATTACCTAATTTGTAAAATAAAGAAAAGAATAACCAAAGGTGAAGCAAAAAGAACCTCAAACATTATGAAATTATATTAAAAGAGGAAGCTTTGAGGCCAGCTTCTTCCCAGAGCTTCCCAAGCAGCAGGGCTGATGAATCTTCAGGGAGTGATCTGGTAGTCCAGTGAAACAAAAAAACCCTGTTCGTTTCACAGTGAGATTTTGCAAAAGCAGATTTACTAGGGATAGCAGTTAAATAATTCACAGTTTCTGAAGATGTGACGATGAATTTTTGTCCTTTTATTTCAAACATAATTTGCCATTTGCAAGAGGTCTACAGCAAACAGCCCCCTACAAAATAAGAATGAGGGACAAAGCAATAGTTTCACTTTCCAGCTACATGTGAAAGGACTCCTAAGAAAGAAAAAGCTCACCTTTCTCTGCAGCCCCCTCCTCTGCTGCCACAGGTCCACAAGGAAACAGAAAGTTTGTATTATATCACAGTAAAACTTCTGGAATAAGAAAATAAAAAGCAATATTTAAAATCTAGATGTCACCACAGCAGAATTCAGTAGACAACCCCCAGCTGTGCTGGATGTCAATAAGGAATATAGAGCACAGCAATTTCTTGTTGCTTCCTGAAAACACTTAGGGTCCACAGCATTACAACATTTGGCCATAACTGAAAGAAAACCAGGGCATTATGAATTTTTACCTCCCAATCCTAAATTCTAGCTGTTGGGTCCCTTGGCCTGGGGCCAAGCTTCCCCAGGGCATTCCTGGGCAGCCCTACACTGGTGTCGCTGGAGGCACAGGCTGCTCCACAAGTCCCCTCTGCTGGAGATGTTGCAGGTCCTGCATGTGCCTGAGCTGCCACTTCCCCGGATTAAAATAGAAGCAGCTATTTTAATCCACTGCTGGAATACATCTGAAGAAATTCCTCGCAAGCCCTTTCTTCTCTTTCCCAGCTGACGCAGAGCTGCCTGTCAGGGAGCTGCCCTGCGGCAGATGGGCCCTGGCTGGATCCATCCTCGCCTTAGGTGGGAGAGGTGGATGTAGGGGGGGGCACCTGTTCCATGGGGCGAACACCCCTTCAGCTGGTGAAGGCTGAGCAGCACGGACTGGCCCCATCCTTGTCCAACGCGTCTGCTCAGCACTTTGGAGTAGGTTTCATAGAATTGCCCAGGTTGCAAGGGATCTTTAAGATCATCGAGTCCAACCATCAACCAGATGGGTCCCTCTGGACACTGACAGAACCACCACTAAACCATGTCCTTCTGCATCATGTCTGCCCAGCTTTTAAATATCTCCTGGGGTGGTGATTCCACCACTTCCCTGGGAAGCCTATTTGGGATGCTGCAGGCCCCTGGCAGGGATGGCTGGGAACCAGCAGAAGCCCCACCACAACCACAGCTCCCCCTTGCCTGTGTGGTGCCACTGGGGGCTCTTCATCCTCCGGGTTGAGGGCTGCATAGTCAAACATTTGCCATGTGGATGGTAAAATATAGTCCAACACTGCTTAAATAAGAGAAGCTAATAAATGTCCTCTTCTTTGTCTGGAACCTTTGCTAACTGCTAATTGAGCCAATCAGAAAACCACGTGGGCAGAGGAGAGAGAGTTAATGCTTTTGTTCCTGCCCTGTCAGGGGTGGCAGGATCCACTGCTGTTGCATGTACACTCTGTTATACACAGGTGTTGTGCATGCAGCAAAATTACCTGTTCAGAGAAATGGCAAAGGCAGCTATTATTTTAATGCATGAGGCTGAATCCATGTCTTTTCCTGCTCATCTTTCCCTGTTAAAGATAAGCAACACATAACAATATGGTCCTACACACTGAGGGGTATATGACAGCACCTCTCAGCATCAAAATTCAGTATATCTCCTACAAGAAAATGCATCCTCCAACTGCACAGGGCTCTTACAGAGCCTGGGACTCGAGTGATATTTTTATATAGCAGTGGTAAATTGTTGTAGCTGTTTGTATCTGAAAAATATTCAGGAACAAATTGATACATTTCTACACACTTTTGCAACCTGCCTGATTAATGGCTGCTTGAATTTTTAGAGGTCTGAACTTTCAGGCTCAGAGCCTCAGCGATGGAGCTCCCAAAGCACACGCTGCTGCAGCCATCCCTGTAGGGGAAACCTTGATGCAGGACAGGTTTGCCTTGAGATTGTCCAGCCAAGGGTTACTCAACTTGCCCCGCAGGACTTCCACTAAAATGCATTTCCCCAACCGATCTATGCTTTTAACACATTTTGGGGGACAATTCACTACTGCTCCTCCATTAACTAATTCGTTTGAAGCACACACTGGGTTATAAACTGTCATGTCTTTGCTTGCAGTCCCTACCAAGCAAAAAGGGGGACAGCTGGGGGCCAACAGGCAGCTGGGGCTAGAAACAAGTGCTGGGGAAAACCAAGAGCACCCCTGTGCACTGTCCTTTGCACCTAGGATCCCCACAATGCCCCCAGACAGCCTCTGGCAAGCAAACCCAGAAGCCCAAACACACTGGGACTTGCTGACATCTTGCAGAAAACAGCAGATGTGAGGACATGCACAATGCTCAACTGCTTTTCAGTTCCCGCCCCCTCCTCCCCACTCTCCCATCCCCGAGGTAATTTTTAGATGTTCCAGAACTAGAAACCTAATGCTTTTTCTATTTCTAAATTAAGCTAATTAAAATTTTAATCTGGTGGACAGTATTTTATTGCATAATTAGAAAGGCTTATAGTGCAGTAGTTTGGTTGGTACCAATCCTTTTTGCTTTAAATCATGCTTCATTAATTAAACAGAGCTTAGATAGGTGCTTATAAGGTAATAAGCTAACTACCTGTTCTTAACAAAATAGTCTCTTTTCCCTTGCAACTGTACCTGTTCTGAGCCTGCATGCTTTATAGCATAAAGATTTTCCTCTTGCAAAGCATGGGTGATGACACCCGTGATCTGTATGGGAACGTGAGGGACTATGGGCACCTCTTGTAGACACTGGTGCAGACTGACTCCGAGTAGCAAACACAGAGAATCCTCTGGAAAATGGCAAATCCAAACTCTACCCACCAAACGGCCGATATCATCTGCTTAACCTGTATTGCAAAATTAATTACTCCCAGGCCTTTATTAAGTCTTGAATAATCTTTCTATAGACTAGACTGGTATTACTCTGCCATACATTTTAAAGAGATTACTGTTAATTAATTTAAGATGTCTGCATACCTAAAACTCAGCTAAACCCTCTATTGTGCCATCTGCTGTCATTTCAGATGTGTAGGACTTCCAAACTCCATAGAAATAGAACCAGATTAAAAGCATCTACTCAGATATAAAACAATTGAAGAAATAAGTTGCTTCTCAACACCTCCTGCAGTGCCCTCTGCAGAGCAGGGCCAGGGAGCACCCTGAGGTGGTGGCAGATCTCTTCCTGCAGGTTATTGATCCCACTGGGAAGCAACTACCCTTTGGGAGTATTGACTTGCTACTTTCCAAAGACAGTAAATTACCTGAAAGTGTAAATAAAATGCTAAACCACAGTGTACCTACTCCTTGGGCTAAGGCACCCAAACTGGCAAATGTAAATCACTTGGAACATTTATGATCCACTGACACATTTCCTTCCTAAAACAGGAGCCCGACACACATAAATCCTCACAAACGCTTCTCTGGAGGAGAGATGAGCAGCGGCACAGCAGACGTGGAGGGCTGTGCTGGCACCCCTTCCCACGGCTCATGCTGTACATGTGGAGCACCAAAAGTACTCACGGAAAACAGGGCCCTAGCCCCATCCAGTTCACCCCAGCACATCCTCATCCTCAGCCACAGTCACCAAACCTGCACAGGAACCAGCACAACACCTAAGATCAATGGGCCCATGGATGGGTTGAGGGCTCTTGATGCTACCACAAACAAAACAGTAAATAATTGCGTTACTAGAGACAGGCCTTCCAGTTGGCCAAGTCACAGTAGCTGGAGCAATTTTTTTTTTTTTGTCAGTAAACAGTTTCGAGAAAAAAAAAAGCAGCAACTTTTTGTCAAAAACCAAACAGCTCCACCAAGCATCCCCTATATAAAATTTTCCTTTTTTTTTCACCAGAAAAGCAGGTATAAAAATTCTTGGTTTACTGTAAAACACACACAAAAACCCTCACAGGAGGATTTGAAAACACTGTTTACTCATTTCTCAGGCAGCAGCAACTTCCGAAAATATGGATGTTTTTAGTAGAAGACTGCAAGTAAGGTTAAAGAAAAAGAAAAAAAAAAAAAAAAAAGAGCAATTTCCACCCAGCTCAATTGCCAGCTCCTCTTCACAAGCTGGTTGGGGATTAGCAGTATGACAGCAGCCCTGTTACCTAGCAGAGAGTCTGCAGGGATGCAGACCTCACACCGTAGAAGCAAGCCAGAAGGTGCAGCACGCCCAGAGCAAGCCTGCAGCTCACAGCACTGATTTAGGCACAGGGAGCATTGCTGGGACATGGGAAAGACCCAAGGAGCTGCCATCTCACAAAGCTCAGATCAGGCGCTCATCTGCTCTTTCAGGTCTTGTTTGTAAATTGGCACGAAATTGCTCCACTGCTCCAAAACAGGCAGCACTAATGCAGAAACCATTTCCTAACCAATAATTCATTTCCAGCATAGTCAGTAACTGTGTGCAACGTGAGTCCCAGCAGCCCATTCTCAGTTTAATTTGCACACTGATTTTGTTCAGGACATAGTCCCTGTGTCGCCACCACTCCAACACTGGAATATTCCAGGCTGGCAGGCAAAGGGATGTCTGGGCAGACATTCCCATAGACAGAAAGCTAAAGGTGGCTGGCGTTACATTTGCTACATAAGGGACTGAATAGAGGGCAGCGGTTTGCATCTCAGCAAGGGGTCCAAGCCACCGCATCATTCAGATATCAAGTTTGTTTGCAATGAGTGTACTATCACGCTCATGTCAGGAAATGGTCTTTGCTGACACCAGACCCTCCAGCTCCCTGCCAGCATAGGGATGTCCCTCAGTGAGATGATGAGGGATCACTCTGCACTTTCCTGACAATCAAAACCCAAGGGATATTTTCTACAAAGGTAAGGGTTCACACCCCATTGAATTACCCTTCTTGAACACCCTCTCAGGGGTATTTGAAGCATGGGATCACAGTAGTGTTAGCAGGAAGGGAACTCCAGAGCCTCTCATCCAAAGCACTTTATGAGCTTGGCCATGGTTTTCTGTAGCCAGGGCATGAAAACCACCTAGGATGCAGATGCCACAACCCCAGCAGATGATCAGGGACACATCTCTCTCACAGGGAAGAAGTCTTTCCTGATGCCCAGTTTGAGCCTCCCAAGCTACTTGTAACATCATTTGTCTCTTCCAAGAAGAGTTTACGTACAGATACCTTTAGGTTGCTGTTAACTCGCCCCTTCACCAGCCTAATCCCATCAGCCAGAGCCTTGCAGAGTAGGCATCCCAAGCCCCTGAACATCTCCATAGGGCTCTTCTCCAGTTAAACTGGGATCAGCCAGATCCAGTAGGAGAGGTCTATGTCTTGCTCCTTACTTCATAGAATGGTTAGAGTTGGAAGGGACCTTGAAGATCATCCTAGTTCCAAACCCCCTGCCCTGTGCAGGGACACCTCCCACCAAACCAGGTTGCTCAAAGCCCTGTCCAATCTGGCCTTGAACACCTCCAGGGATGGGGCAGCCACAGCTTCTCTGAGCAACATGTATATCCCACTCCCCTGGCACCAGCCAAGCAAAGACTGCCCCAGGCTACAACTGAGGGTGGCTGAGGCACCCTAGTTAAGGTGCCAGAAAAGGCAAACTATGCAGTTGCAGCTTATCCCATTCACTGAGGTGTCTGAAAGCTGCAGTTTGGCTAGGCACTAGAACAGCTACGATGTCAGTGGCTCAGCAGATGTTCACTATTTGGTGGCATCCAGCTATGTCCTAAAGCCTTGACAGTCACCAGCCTGAGTAAAGCCCTCCCTCTCCCTTAACTGCTTAGTTTATATGGCAAAACAAATATTCTTGCAGCACACCAAACAGTCTTGCTGTCGGGCCTCAAATTTCAGCGTGATTGGTAATCAGTGCATCAGCCATCAGAAGTGGGTTATTAAAATATCTGTCATGATGAACAATGTAAAATAAATGCAGATAAATTGTATTACACTGGGTCATTTAGCTTTAAGTGCAGCAGCCTGTGTGGGTTTTTTTGCCACTTAAGTGATATGCAGCATGAAACAGCACAAATAAATACAAATGTAGAGAACATTAGATACACTTTGTAGGAGCAAATTATGTACGTTCACATTTTATTCTAGTTAGATCAAAATTAGATGGTTTTCCTCCATTATCTCAGTGGACACACTAAAAGCCAGTGATTTATGAAAGAAATTGGTGTGAATGCCATTATAAATGATTAACCTAAGAGACTGGTGACCTACTTATAGGTATATAAATATGATCATAAATGTGCAGTAAGTAATTGAATGTTCTGCAGGGCTTCTTTATAATGTGACTGTAATGTATAAAAACAAGAGGGAGACAAAATGTTTCAGCCCTGTGCAATGTGCTGAGATCCTAGGAGAGGTGTTGAGTGCTTCCTGCTCCTGTCAAGGTGAATAGGTGTTGGGACCTTGCAGAATCAATCCCTCCTGAACAGCAGTATTTCCCATAGACTCGCTGAGACAAAAGGCTCCAGCTGACTTTGTGGCTGGGATAACCTTTGACATGCTGAGCAGATCTCATCATCTGGGAAATGCTACCCACAGACCCCCTCCTGATTCATCCTTGCTTGAGCATGCTTTCAAGGACTTCCTTTGGGTCAATAAAGGAAGAGAGGCAGATCCAGCTCAGAAAACATGCAGCTATAAAATGAAGCCATAGGTCCACATTTCTGAACCACCCCTTTGCAGCAGTTCTCAGCAGAGCTGCAGTGGGTTTGGGAATCTGTCAAACTTCAGGCCTCTACCAGCTGTGACTAAGAGTCCACCTCTGCTGCGTACATCTGTTAATGGGTACAAGTGTCCATGCTTCCTTGTGTTACAGTCACAGGTAGGACACAGCAAAGAGCAAGAGCATCTCACTTTCTCCAGAGCTTTGCAATCCACATACAGCACAGTGGGCAGCATGTAGACAGTCCACACACACTGGAAGCTCATGGGTTGAAGCCCAAAGACTTTACCTAGACCATGCAAGTTGTCTAACCTTGCAGTCCCAGGCAATGGTCTTTACTAATTAAGTTTCCCAACACCTCAGTAATGTCCAAGCTGCTGGAGTGCATATCAACAACAGCCAGTCCACAGCTGCCTAGAGGCTCTCACGGCATTTTTACCTGTGAGATTTTCTTGTATCTTTTGCTGCAAGTTACTTTGTCTCGCTTAATTTGTCTAAACTCCTCTTCTGCATGGACACAGGCAGCAGAGCTAATCTCCAACAATGACACACACTAGCTCTCTGCAGAACAAAATTCTAGATTCCTAATTTGAATGATTTAATATACTGAAGCCCAGTGATGAATTATTTAAAATCTATACAAATTCAGATGCTACACACTGAATTAGAGATTTGAATGCATCTCTGCAATCATGAGTCCCTCTGCTAATAGTTCCATCATGAAAAAACATCCATTTAAACCTCCTGGGATAAATAATCTGTTACAATTCCCTGGACTGAAAACCCTGGAGATGATGTGGGAGCCAGGACTTGCTAGGATGGGATTGAGTTAATTAGCACTGTGTCTGAGGAGAGCCGTAACAGCATAATGAAACGAATAGAATACAAGCCATCTAAAGGGACTCCAGTGGATTGATGAGCATTTGCTGCTGACTGCAGTATGGTCAGGACTTTACCCATGTGTGCAGGGTGATGGATTTGTCATTAGGAGAGGGATGGGGAAGTAGGTGCTGGTAGGGTCATTACAGCCCTGCAAAAGCTTTCTGGTATGTGTACTCAGGGCAGAAAGGTGAGAACTATTGCCAGCAGCCCCTTGCTGCCACAACAAACCCGCTTCAGTGACGACCCTGCTTATGGGGAGCCAAAGCCACCAACCCCTACATCCTCAGTGTGAGGTCAGGTCCAGCACACACAGCTCCTGCAGACGCTGCAGTCAGGGATGCACCACAGCACTGGGAACTCCTAGCTCCCCGAGGATAACCCTGCACCCTGCGTCAGCATCAGATGAAGGTGTCCCACTGCCAGTGAGGGGCCCTGTCAGGTCTCCCAGGATGGCTGTCACCTATGCACCCTGCCCTGGCCACTTGGCACATGCTGGCAATGGCCACCCTTTATCCTGTTGTGGAGCAGCACCTCCACTCAGCTGCAAAGCCAGACATCCACAGTACATCCCATAGAAGAGTTTGCATCCCACTTCCTGAGGCATTACCTTCAAGCCGGGCATGCAAGTGACTGGATGAAGATAGCAGCGTTTGACTTCTGCATCCATGCTTTCCCAGGCTGACAGCTGCCAAGAGATGACTGACAGGTTCTGCTTTTTCAGTGTGTCTTGCAGTCTTTTCCATAATCAGAAGTCTGGAAGAGGAATATGTTGGCCTTAGCAAGGCTGCATTGAAGAGAGGTGCTGGCTTCCTCAGACTAAATTTTACTTTCGGCATAAAAAGACACTGCCTGTATGGATAGCTGTTATTGTGCCTGAGGCCAATAGAGAAAGTGTAAAGGAAAAAAAACCAACTGTGCCACAAGTTAAACCCGTACTTTACAGCAATCAGACTCTTCCTTTTCATTTTTAAACTTCTCAGATTCTAGCTTCCACCAAAATGAACCCATAAAGGATAAACTGAGCTGCCAAGCTGCACTATTTTGAAGCAGAAAGTTAACTCCTAGCTTGGCCAGCTATTCTGACCACCAAACATAATATACACTAAAATTACAAAGGATAACAGTGCAAAAGACCACATATTGTCTTCAGTCCACATACACCCCTACATCTATCTCTAACACAGGTAATTGGAACTGTGCGCAGCAGTTGTATCTAGTCCCAAGCGTTGCCTATCTACCAAAAATTAGACAGAACTGCTGGGCACAGATAGCAGCTATTAGCTGAGCTAGTGAAGTGATACCTGTGGCCTTGCTTAAACAAGAGGAGCATAAATAAACACAACCTGGTTTTCTCCATAGCCAGACTCCCCACTGCTGCTGCAGAAGCATTTCTGTCATGTCTTTTCCCAACCTGTTATTGGTCAAAGCAGGAACAAGCCCAATCCACACAAGCCCCATAAGTCCATTGCTCTAGCACCATGACACATCTCTTTCAGTGTAGCTTTCCTTCACACCTACTGGCAGCAGCTGCATCAAATTCCTAACTTGTCCTCTTCATTTCAAACCTCTCCTCCTTCCGATCACAGCTCTACAAGTCCTAGTGCAGGAACAAGCCTGCTAATATAAACTGTGAGGCTGAATGAATCCATGTGGGAAACACCTGTACCCCTCTCATTCCCTCTACTTGCATCAGCTGCTCTTTCTTCCTAAGTATTGCTTGGAGTGAAGACAGTCCTGCAGTGAAATAAACCCAGCCTCAAACCTATTGAAGGAATGAAAAATGACTTGCCTGTGGTTGGATGCAAGGCTTACTAATTACCCACTAGCATTCAGGGGGCAAGTTTGCCACGTGAATAATTGTGTGCCCACAAAAGTGTTCCACTGGTAGGGTTACTAGCAGGAAAACAGGAATTCAGTTGGAAAGCATTAATAAACCTTGAAGACAACAGCTATTATGGTGACTGATCCACTATCCAAGTGTATACAACTCATGCAGGATGGAGTAGCACAGGGAGGGTATGCTGAGAGGTGAGAAGGAAGGCAGGGTTGTTGTACAGGTCAGGGATAAAAATTGGTACTGTCACGTTCAAAAGTGTTTTAAAAACCCACACATCTTTTCCAAAGCTGACTCAACACTAGATCATTTTAGTAGTATTCAGCATTTGCTACTTAGACTGTTGCTTGCTTTCTTTTATTAAACATGGGCAAAGGAAGCAATTTCCATGCTTGGTCCCCAGGAATAGCAGATGCTGCAGTGCAGCGAGTGCAGACACCCCCAGGAACAGCACCAAACATGCCCAGTGCACCCATGCCTCCTCCTGAGGGCAGCGATAAAATCACCAAGTTGCTTCAAGGGCTGAAAAAAGGATGAAGGATAGAAGCAAGCTGCCCACCATCATGCCAGGAATTTCTGGACTGGCATACTGAGGCTGCTGCAGTGATCTCTTGCCCATGAGTAGCTGCGCAGTGGGAGCATCTCTCCTTTCTGCTTGTGTGCATCAGGGGTATGTCCTTTGGCACTCACTGGAGTAAGTTTTCAGTCTGTCTAGATAATGAGGCTGGTAAGAAAAGGAGGAGGTCAACCTAAGCTGGCTTGTCTGTCATGTTAGGAACATGCACATCTGAAGCATTGTGCTCTTCTGCAGCATCTTTTGCCTGCCTGGAAACATCCCTTTCTGCAGCGACATCGCATCCCATCCTGGCAGCACTACCTTTGCGAGAGTAGAATGGAAAACCTATGGCCACAGAGGAGACATAGCACTGGGAATACAACTCCCTCCACCCACGACCACCACTGGGACTGGGTGCAGGCTGTGATCTGCCCCAAATTGTTCACATCATGGCATTATGTTTCATGCTAAACTGCACTATAGGGTGTTGAGCTCATTGCAGTATTTTTCCTTATGAAAGGAAACAAACCCAAACTGTTGCTAGTTCATTATTTCAGCTAATTATATAAACCAACAATACTTCATCCAAACCGTTTTACAAAAATAATTGGAGAATATTTGCAAAACCCAAGCAACCATTTTTCTCCTGCCAGGGTGGCAGATGCAAACATAAAGAGTAACATGTCCATACATCTCCAATCTCAACTTCTTATGAAACAAAATAAAAGCAATCTGGTTGTGAACTGATCCAAAGCAAATACAATATTTCAGAACGCTCCACAATGAGTTGGTGGGGCTGATTTATATGATGCAATCTAAGACCAGTGTGCAAATATGGAGGGGAGGACTATTTCCCCTTCACATCTTACCTCACAGACACTATTTTTTTCTGTGTGCAAGTGAGAAGCCCTTGGCCTTCGCAGCAGCCACCTTTGAAGGCTGAGCACCTGACAGGTTTCTGTGGCCCTTCCAAAAAGCATTACTTTACAGGCTAGACGTTCCCTTTGTCATATATAACACTTTGCCATTTATTGTGTGCTCCGTGAGATCACCACACAGTGGTCTTTAAAATAACTACTGCCAAAAGCATCCATTGCCTGACTTCACTTTGCAGGTGCTACCTCTAGTCCCAAGTTACAGATGGAAAGAGGAGGGAGAGGGTGGTGTCTTTCTCAGGGCAACTCTGCGTCGGCAGCCAGTGTGCCCTCACTGAGCCCAGAGCAGCAGAATGGGAGCACCTTGAGCAGTAAATTCTCCATTGTCACACACTGTCTTAGAGGTAAAAAGCTCATTGTGTTTGAGGTTTCCACCACTCTCTTTCTGAGGAAATGTTACTCCAGCCATTGTCTCTGTTCTGTTTTTAGATTTCATAGTTAGTTTCCAAGATTTAGTGGCATTTCAGCAGGCAGAAGAACACCTCAGATTCATAGCACCGCACTCCTACTTACAGATAATTGCCAAAGTAAATCAGAAACAAGGGGAGACTTAATAAAAACTGAAAAATATATGCTTTAAAAGTGAAACTGGAAAAAAAAAAAAAAAAGAGATGAGAAAGAAATACCAAAAGGATAATTGCCATTTTTGGTAAGGAGGTCATTGAAGGATTTCCAAAACCAGTTCAGTCCCAATTCTCAGTTTGCTGTACTAAACCTTGATCCTTGATTTTGCAATAGGCCTATGCATCTGTTCCCCAGGGACCCACAGGCTTTCTGAACTAAATCCTCCAACCCCCTACCACAGGCTGCAGTCAGGAGGGATGCCAAGCGCCTGCTACAGAAGGTTGTTGCTGCTGCTGCTGCTGCTGCCTTGGACAGAAGCTCTCCGGAGTCCTTTCCCAGCTTAAACCCATCCCATCCCCTGTTCTCCAGAAAAACCGAAGCTGCATGTGGCTTGAAGGCTACACATGGTCACCAGGATGGGGTTACTATAACTTATGCCTCCCAGTAACGACAGAGGTCAACGACAAGAATTAATACATATATTTAATGCTTTCTTTGCTGCTCTCACCTTGTTCACAGCAGTTGCATTTGTGCCTTTTGTACACCAGTGGTGTGAGGAGTGCACTCAGAGAATGGCTGCATCCCAGGACCCAGAGAGTTCATGAGCTAAGCAAAACAGCCACGCCTTGAAATAACGGAAAATCTTATGGCAATATCAATCAACAGAGATGCTAATTAATACCCACTTCAGTTCAATTCATTTAGGACCTGAATCACTAACCAAAGCTCTTCTTCCTCCACATCCAGATATTGTAAACCTTCAAGCAAGGCTGCTGGTTCCCTCAGCTCCACCAGGAATCTGGCTGCCCCCTGGGCAATGTGTTTTAACACAAACTGATTTACTGCACAGGCCTGTGGGTGGCTGGGCAGGTCAGGATTCCCACAGCATTCAAGGCCTTTTCTGCAATGAAATACGCTTGACATAGAGGGCAAGTAAACTACACTGTGCTGCATTCATAAGCATTTTTCAGTTAGCACTGAAGACTGTCTCCAATCTCAGAGTTCAATATTTAAAGTCTGGGAGGTTGTTTGAAGTTGAGCATGGGTTCAGCTGGGCCCAGCCCTCCATTTGTTTTCTAAACACTGACTTTTCTGCCATCTTTATTTACCATAATTAATACTCCCTGAATGTAAACTCTCCCTGGACTTGTTCTGGCATGTGCTGAGCAGTATTCCCCCACCAGAACACAGCCAGGTCTAGATGACTTGAATTTGCCAAGGCACTTTGTTTCCTATGGAATTTGTAGTATCAGTGCAGAAAAAGCCCCTTTTAGTCATGGCAAAGTGGCCTGTTCTGCTCCAGATGAAAATGTGAACATTTCCATAATTACATACTGACCTGTATTGAACAAGCTGGCTCAAATGCTATTTTAGCTCTGCGTGGCCAGACTTTATCAGATTTATTTTATCTACAGGAAGTCACACCACAAATAAGTAACTTCAGTGCTACACTGGAGTGTTTGTAAAGCAAATTATTTGGCAAGTATCCCATCCTTCTTCTCCTCCTTATTCACTGGGTTTACAGGGCCATTAACAAATGCACCCTGGCCTAAAAGTGTGGCCTTAGAAATTATAAGATAACCTAACTTCCACTTCATGAAGTTTTGAGTCCCTTTCTCCTCTTGTCCTCTAGCGACTTCATGTGCTGTGACATTTTCTGAGTTGCTGCTGCCGGTCAAGGAGGGTGGCCAGAAGATGAGCTCCTTGCAAGGCGCAGGGATTTTATTTGGTGCCTTTCCTGAAGGACAACTGCTCCTCGCTGGAGCTACAGTTCTGCAAGGTTCCTTGTGGGCATTCTCCTGCCAACTATCCTTGCTCCCAAAGCCCTCCTGTGACAGGGCCAGCCGGCACTGGATCTGGTTGCAGGTAAGAAGGTCAAAGATATGCTTTTGGATGGGTCAGGTTGCTTCTCTCTGCAAGGTTGCTTCTTGCGTTGCCGTGGTCCTTCTTGCTGCAACTGTGACAAATTCCAGCTCTTCATCCATTTTCCTCTAGGAGAGTTAAAGTTTTAATGATTAACCTTTTATAAATTACAACAGCAATGCCCTAAATAATAAATAGTTTCTGGCCAGGTCTTGTCCTCCGAGCTATTATTCTCCAGCATGATACGCTGAGCCCTCGCCTGCATTTATTTTCCATACTGTATTCAAGTCCTCTTATGTCATTGAGATAAGCAGTCAGAAGATGCGTGTTTTCCAAAATGATGTCCTCATTCATCATTTCTTCCTCGCTGCTCAGCCTGATTACATTTAATTCAAGAAGAGAGAAGCCTCACCTGGGCCCACTGAGCATATAAGGTTAAAAAAGCAATGCAAATGAAGCAACAGCTTCCTGGAGAAATGGCTACAGAACACAAAATAACAGTCTTCCTTATCAGCACTGGGGCTGTGTACTTTCCTCCTCATTTCCAGAGAAAACTCAGAGCACAAATGAGCCATTCATCAAGATCATCAGGTACAACTCTGCTTTAAACACATACACACAACAGCAACCACCCTCTCCATTAATAGGGAATGAGCTTTGAGCATTAATTTAATCTGATATCAATTCAAAGCTTAATTATGAAGAGAGATAGGGCAGTGAAAGCTTACTGCAACCTGAGCTCTTTCCAGTGACGCTTGGTGTGGGGAGAAGTGTCTTTTGTTTCTACAAGTTCCTCTGTTGAGGTATTTGGCTGCTCCAGGATGCAGCAAGGAGAAATAATGCCAAAATGAGTTTGTGCACAACATGAGCAGCAGCTTTCCAAGCCCAATAAAGGATTCCTCATTAATTTGCTCACTTATCCTCTCTGTGACTGCCTGGGATGCAGCCTCCAGGCTCACCTCTAAGTGGGGAGAGGCAGCCCTGACCAGAAATGCTTGCTTATCTTCTGCAGGGAGGCAGCCACCATGAGCTGCCCTTCACTAGACCACTCAGACTGGCACAGCCTGCACCAGGGAGCCCTGCTCTGCCCTGAGCACTCTCCCAGGTGCCAGCGCAGCCACTGCTTGTGCTTGCATGGCTCAAGGGCAAAGGTGATGCTGTTGGGAAGGAAGACCTGTGTGGTGCAGGCTGGGCATGGGAGTCCACATATGAAGCACATGATGGGAATGGGAATTGTGGATCCTGGTTGGTACATGGCTCTGCAGGGTGGCAGTGACAACTTGTCCAAGCCTGCTCCCCTGAACAAGCTGGGCTGACCACTCCAGAACCAGGCTGGCACTCGCCTGTTTGCAGAAGGAATTTCCCACTAGGAAAGGCAGTTTGCATACTTGTTCTAATCAGACTTCAAAGAAACACCAAAGGAGCCAGGGAAATGAAACTCATACTGAGCCAGCTGAATGGGCAAATAAACACAGGCAAAAAAACATAGCCAGATTCTCTGAGCAAATGAACTGGGACCGAAACCTTGGATTTAAAATGAAAATCAGAAGGGTCTTAAAGAGCTGTGTGGCTTCCCAAACTTTCCAGAGGACAACAGATCCAAGCTTTGCCCCACAGCCACAGTGGGACTGCTAATTTCACCATCCAAGGGCAGGAGGGCTGCAGAGGCACTGCGCTCCCAGCTCCTGCTGCCTCTCCGGGTTTTAACTTTTTTGTTTGTTTTTTGCAAGGAAGCTGATGTTTTCTGCAGGAAAACCTTTAATAATTTTTTGGTAGCTACTCTGAAATAAAACCTCCTCCTACATATGTTTTGATCAGCACTGATTTGAAGAGTTCACTGTAACTCTGCATTAAATGCAAATGATCAGAGGCAATTCTTTTGCCACAAGTGCAGCTGAAAATACCTAGTTGAGATATCCTCGTTTTCCTAAAACTCCCCTGCAAGACTAGGACACAGCCAAGAAACAGAGTGTCAGCTGCATTACCTGGTTTCCTGATATTTTGTTCACAGTGCTCCCTGAATGTTTTTGAAGCATGTCCTCAAAGGGATGGAGACACCTAATTGCCATTGAGGTACCACTGAAGAACAGTTCAGCCCAGTTTGTTTCCTCTCCCTCAGCATGCTTCAAACTCTGGCTGAGCTATCATAGGCTTAAGGTTTCACTCAACAGCTATGGCACTCACTGAAAATCTTTCCATTGTCTTCAGTGGGTTTTGGATCCTGACCCCTAACTTGTATTTAAAAGTGTCCTCCTAGGACTTAATGCAACTGGCTCTCCAAAAGGTTATGGAGAGCAGACAGACACATCCTAGATATAGGTGCAAGAAGCAAACGTGCAAAAGGTTAGTAAAGATTAATAAATCCTCCCCCTGGAGCAGATGGACATGTTATTTGGGTTGATTGCAGGGCTGTAAAAACTTGAAACATAACAAAAATAAAAGTGCAATAGCAGGAAGGCGACTTGTTATTCAACCCCACATAATACAAGTGGTCAAGGCTGAATAGAATCAGAAGATTTTTATAGCAGACCCACGTCCGGGAGCAAGAAAACACAATGAGTTATCACCAAATCACTCAAGGGGTCTTTTTGCAGAAAGCAGCAGGGTTCCTGGGCATGCAGCCTGTGCACAGACTGGGGGCTTCTGGCACAGATACATCAGACTCTTCCTAGGGACCCAGAAAAGCAAATGGAGTTGGGAGAGAAGCAGCCCAGACCTGACTCCCTCAGTGCCTGCCTGGGCCAAGCAAACCCATATTCAACCTGCATCTGGGTGTGCACCTGGGTGTCCTGCTGCCCCATACAACAGGATGGAACAGCAAGGGAGGGAAGCTGCATTATCCCTTTGAAGCTACAAAAGCAGGCAAAATGTAATTATAATCATCCAAACTGGAGTTCTGCCAGGACATCAGGGCTAATGGTCTTGCTCTTGCAAGAAGTGCCATGGGATTTTTCTAATGATCAGAAGTGGTCAGGACCTCAGTTTAACATCTCATTTAGAAGATAATGAAGAAGTTTACCATTTATTTATGTTCTGAAGGGAGGTATGGACAAATTGACTATGTCAAAGGGCATGAGGACTTTATAAATGTATGTTCTTTTGCTTAAGATGTGACTGGGAGCACTGACAGCCGGGAGGGATGGCAGAGGAAAAACAAGAAGCAAGGAGGGCACACATGTGGTTTCATACGACTCTTGTTAGTGCTTCAACTTTTTCTGAATCCGCTGTGACTCCAGTGACATTGCTGAAAGGAAGGTGAACCTTTTTTTCATATGAGTTATTCCTGCTGTAAAATATATTTGAGGGAATGAGTTTATAAAGCTATCTCTGAGATAATTGGCAAGGATATTCCACTCTCCCATGAAGGTTATGAGTGGGTTACAAGAGGGTCTTCACTTTAAACTCAGAGCAATGAGAAATTAATAGATCTTGCAGTGTCAGTCCCAAGGCAGAGGTTCATGATAAACTGGAAACAGGCAGAGAGGCTTTCTTTGAGTTACAGAGTGGAGGAAGATAGATGTATCAGACCCCCGGGAGTTACACAAATTCAAACTGACACCTCTGCTGAACAGAAGCATGGTGATTGCCAATAAAAGGTCAGTGCAGTTGGAGAGGACAGATATTGCCTTACCCTCTGAGGAGAAGCAAGCATGGCATCTCCAGAGACCCTGCCTGTAGCTTGCCTGGAATAGTGAGCTCTGCCCTGGGAAGCTACACCACAGTCAGCATGGGCAAGTGATACCTTTTGAAGAGAAAGCTGCTGTGCACATGGGGAATGATTTTTCTCTCTCCAGCCATGATTATTTCCATAGCCAAACCCTTTGCACAGCCTGTGTTGTCCCTTTTTTCTGCCGCAAGCATAAGGAAAAACACTCACACTCTAGAACACCGTAGAGAAGACTTTGGACAAGAGGAAGAATTGTCAAGGGTGGTTCTGGAAGGTCATTAGGTGGATATTGGCTGTTGTATAGATGGAACAGCCCGAGTGGAGAAAGAACTGGCGGTGATATTGATGAGAACGAGTAGTTAAATGAAAGCAGTTTGGGTTGCAAACTATAGGCTGCCATTGAGATCAATACTAGAATCAGTTTGATTAATTTGTATGATCAATAACCTGGAAGGATGTAGGCACAGACTAGCAATGCAATTTGTTCACGGCACAAAACAATCATTGAGGAACTGTCAAGACACGGGACGATGCTCTCCAGCTCAGACCGAGAGAAGCTGGTTCATGAGAAGAGCAAGTGAAATAATGGTAGGGATAGCCACCCAAGATGGGGTCTGTCTGAGTGATTTCACACAACAAAAGAGAGACTAATAAATAATGAGAAAAACTCAGCCCTCAAGCGCAGTACTTGACTGCTGGGA
Organism: Nycticryphes semicollaris; assembly: GCA_013400055.1. Lineage (NCBI taxonomy): Eukaryota > Metazoa > Chordata > Aves > Charadriiformes > Rostratulidae > Nycticryphes > Nycticryphes semicollaris. The sequence continues at coordinate 20,483 of VXBJ01001396.1, read as the reverse complement.
GCACAAGAGACACAAGACATGGGTGTGCCAAAGGGACCAAAGGGGAAGGGATACTTGTGTCTGTAGGGAAATAGGCAAATATTGCACTGTTGTGGGCTTTGATTTTTTTATATGGGGAAAACCTTAAGTGACACATTAAAGGCAAGTAGAGCCCACAAATTTAGACATATTTCTATAGAGCAGAGACTGAGCAGTAAGTATTAGCTGCCCCAGGATCCAGCATGGCAGCTGAGAGAGCGACCTGTGAGGGTGGGCAGGGCATGGCACTGGCAGAGAAGGGAAAAAGGGACCTGGTCTTTGTGCTCCTTCTTTATGCCCAAGAACATTCTGCATTTCAGTTTTCAGGTGAGCAGGGACATGATTTAAGCTGAAAACACCAGCAACAGGGTTGTCTGTGACTACAACATGCTGTTCGGGAGTTGTAAGAGAGCCCTTCAGAGAAGTGCCGATGCTGGTGAGATTAATTTATCAAAAGACTGGGTAAAACTCTGATAAAACAAATTCTCTCTTACGAATACTTTCATTACCCTCCTGGGGCAAGGAGCATGCTTTCCCCTGATTTCAGAGGAATCATACGTACATCTCTGCCACTAACACTCATGCAAAAGCTGCACAGGGCTGGAGCCCACACTAGGGCTGGGATATGCCAGCCAAGCTGTGCAGCCATGGCAAAGGGGCAATGAAGTGGCTTGCGCTAGTACCCAAGGCCATAGAGTGGCTTATGCCTTCCCATTGCTGGGGTTACAGCAGGGGAGAATGCATCTCATCCACAAGTTGGAAACATTAGTGCAACTCCTGTTTCTGGAGCAAAGGAAAGGGGGAGAGTATATCGGAAGGTAAGAATATAAATGTTGGTCCTTGGGGAGAGTGGATGAGAATTCCCTCATGCTTGCTGATCTGCAAACCTTGTCAGGGCTTTTGATTCTTCCAGAGCAGAGGAAGGAAGAAACAGATGCTGAGATAATTACTACCCTGGCAAAGAACTTATTCTTGTATCCAGGATGAGAGTTACAGCCTCACAGCTGTCTTCAGGAGAGAATGAAAGTATTTTTTCCATGGTACATTGCAACAGCAATTAACTTTCTTGATAAGCTTAAACTAACCTTTATTTTTAAAAGGAAGATGTTGTATGAAGCATCTTCTAACCTGGCATTTACCAAGGACAACGGGATAACAATTCAAGAAGCAATTAACAGTACCTTTCCCCCCTCCCTCAAGCTTCCCAGTGCCTTTTTAAGGTGCTACAGAGATCCTCTTGCTCAGGATGACACAGTCTTTAATCTTCCACAGCACATTTCCAAGTGCCTAGGGCCTCTCAGAGCCCAGTCTTTGGGGCAAAACTTGGCACAGATTCTCTAAAATAAGGAACTATTTCTCTTTGAGGTTTGATCAGAGGGTCGGACCATTTCCCTGCATAGCAGACACATGAAACAGGTTAAGTTCTTCTCTTCTAAATAAAATTAGTTGGAAAAACTTTTTGGGGAGTTCCAGCCTTTCAGCAGAAGATGATGAAATGTTAAGTTCTGAAAGCTGCCTCCTTGGTCCCAGTGCCCTCTTCCAATTTTTATGGAAGACTTTTTTCCTAGATTAACTTTGCTGAAGTGCTTAGAAGAGGAAGAATGCCGTGTAAATGCTCAATAGCATTCTATTATACTAAATAATCCCTTTATCTTAATGGAAACAATATTTGGACCACTTCAAATAATGCAGTCTAGCTTTTTAATCAACAAAACCTTTATAATACACATGTAATTACTGCCATGAACATGGCAATATCTCATTCTAAATTATAATTGAGGAGGCAGGAACAAGCCAAAAGGTACAGTTCATGAAAATACTATCAGCCTGGCCTTGCTGATGCTTTTCTTATGAAGCGCTTAGTCAGGATTCAACATACAAGTCTGACCCGCTCCAAAGTTAAAGAAGGCATCCCTGCAAGGGCACCAAGGTAGGAGCCCGTGGGATCAACATTATGCACACAGCAATTAAGCTGCTGCAGGGAAGCTTTTCCCAGACCCACCAGGTCATCTAAAAACGACTTTAGCCAGGACTTAACTCTTTTTCTTATTCATACTAGCAGAAGTGAACTTGTGCCAGAAGAAAACCTGGTATAGGCCGCAAGGCTGCCTTACCTGTGGGCACCGGTCCAGCTTGCAGGTGGGTACTGAAGGCCCTGAGGTGTAAAACCCTCTGCATACACACAAAATGTTGCTAAAAAGGCAGAAATACAACATTTTCCAGTGCAAATGAGCACAGAGTATGCTAGCAAGAAGGGAGCCAGTCCCACTACTGTAAGGCTTGAGCATGGCAACATACCAAAGGAAGACACCAAGGCAAATCAATCAAATATTTCAGCAAAGTAATTTGCTGCAGTTTGTAGCCCCAGGCGCACTTGGTCCAAATTCTCCTGTCTCTAAATACTGTAGCTAAAAAGCAGATGGATAAATTTTAAGAGCCACAACCTCAGCTGGTACAAGACAGCCTTCACCCAGGGAGTGAGAAGAGGAAGGGTATCAAACAGGTTGCCCCAGGGGCAACCACTAGCCTTGAAAGCATTGTTTATTTTAAAGTTTCCCTACTTTCATGTCTTTTACATGTAACACACACAGTAACATGATAGAAAAAACCCAAACCCTCTAGTTCCACCTAATTGTTTTGTGGGATGACCTGTCAAAGCATTCCATGCATTGTTGTTAAAAGAAAGCTTTGCGATCCTTGAATGTCAAGCTGTCACAGAGATAACCTAACTTTTGAAATAACAGTATGCTAAAATCAGGGGTTATTTCTTATTGGCAATGCTCTTTACATACCATCAGTGCAGAAGCATTGCAAGGGAATAGCAAACCAAAAAACCAAGACGCAATAATGACAATATATAACAATAATTAGAAACATGCAGCAAAATCAGATCTGATAATGTAGTCTCTATAGAAGTCAGCAGCCCTGTAGAGAGTTTCAGAAGCCCTTGTGGAGCACCATACCTCACCCTGACCCATCTACTTTAAAATTTGATTGCCTGTACTGGTTTCAGCATTATATCTTGGGGCCTCAGATCTTTAAAAACTATACTGCTGGATTTTAGATGAATGCAGGAAGTCTGGATAAGACTGCTTACCAGAGGGAATTAGGTTACAGTATTACTTTAGGCAGAGTGGCCTATGGGAAAATGAATTGTTTTATATAAATAACTCCTGCAGAAGTGTAAGAGGGACCTGGGGTGAATTGATGAGAAAACAAATTGCATGCAAACAGATGTTTGAGCAGACAAAAACACCTAGCAGTCAAATTGGCCAATGAGGGGATCAGAGAGATATCAAACATACTGTGACGTAAATCAGGGTAGGCTAATACACACTGAGAATGCCATACACCGAGGATCAATCCCAGCCACACCATCCCATTTCCCAGACAACCTGCCTATGCCCTTCCATAGTTTGGGCCAGGTTGTGCAACAAGACAACAGATGCGCTCTCCCACCTCTCCCTCCAAAGAGAGGAAGAAGAGAGACAGAGAGAGTTATGAGTTACAAATACACACAAAACCATATCAAGTTTCCAGAATGACATCACCAGCAGGTACTGGGGTAGTCCCAGACTGGATTCAGCAACCAATGGCAACTGGATTACAGGACACATTGCTTGGGATCAAAGGCTGATGAATTGACAGGGTCCTCCTCAGATACTAGCTATTGAAGAAAGAGAGACATTGAAGAAAAGCCCCAAACCCTTTGATCCTCCCATCTATTATACTGAGTATGGCAGATGGGATGGAATACCCTATTGGTCAGTTTGGGTCACCTGACCTGTCCACTCCTCCTCCCAGGTGTTATCCCTCCATAGGGTAAACAACCCAGTCAGTTGCCCCTGGTTGCCACAACAAGCAAGAGCCTCTATCACTGAACAGAAAGTTGGCTTTGCTCCACCCCAAACCTGGTTACTGCCTCTACAGTACAGCTGCCGTCCTATTTGACAAGCATGTTATGTACCAGATAGGTCAGCTGGGTTGGTTGGGAGCCTGGAGACTACATATCCTGGACCCCATCTTGGTCACAGACATTAGGAGGAGTCCTGGGAAGGCAATATAGGTGCCTTTGGAAAAAAGCCAATATGGTTATTAAGTTCTTCAGCGTTAGAGAAATTGCAGCAGGGTCTTTGCCCTGGCTGTCAACAATTTGCAACTTATTTTTCACCTGAATTTGTCTGTCTTAGAGATGAAAGAACCCTGCTGTACCCCGCCATCTGCCTTCTTCGACCACATTCACCAATTGTGATTCAAAGTACTCCTTAACCCTCAGTTTGATGAATGAAATGAGGCAACTCACAAATTCCATAGGATGGTTTCTCAACACTTTGATCAGTCTTTTGTCTCTCCTCTGACATTTTGTGATTTTTCTCTGTACTTTCTGAAATGTGGACACCAGAAATGAGCATATCACCCAGCAGCTGTGCACAAAACCTTCGTACTCCCACTGTCTACTATACTTAGCCATACACTTGGGAATCTTACTGCTCTTTCAGCTGCAACCACAAGTGGGAACTCATATGCATTTAGTTTTGTACCATCCCTTCCCTGAGCTTCTTCTTCCTGAGACATAGTCTCCTCCACCACAAGCCTGATCTATATCTTGGTTTCTAAATGCTTGAACTTGTATTTGCATGTCTTAAAATGCATATTTGTCTCCTTGCCCTTGGCTTAGCTAGCTGCCCAGGTTGTATGTAAGTGAGTCTCTCCTTGTTTACCACATCTCTAATATTCAAATCACTTGTGAACCTTACCAATTCTTTCAGAATATTTTTTTCCATACTGTAGATAAAAATACTACAAAAAACATTGGAACGAGAGCTGATCTTTAGGAAGAAATAATTAGATAAACATCTTTCATTTTGGACATTGGCTAGCCACTCTCCAAACCATTTAATGTGTGCTCTAATGACAAAATATAATTCCTGACTGATAGTAAAAATTTGCAAAATCATAAATGCTTACAGACATCTATGTATACTAGGTCAATACTATTGCTTTTATTGACCCCAGTTATAATCTAATGAGAAATCAACATCGTGTTAATGTTCTTACAGCCCTGCATCACTGTCATGAATTACCTTACCTTCCTTCAGCACTTGATTCAACAGAATTTGCCCTTTTACTACTTGACCCAACAGCATGACCCAGTCCATGTTACTTACAGCAGCACTGGGCACTGGGCAGATGAGAGCTTTTCTCCAGGCTCTTTGAATTGTCCCTGATTTCTGAGATTATCCATTTCTGTCCAGCCTTTTTGAGTATATTGTTTAAATCAAGACACTTCTTGAGTATATTGTTTAAATGGGGTGCAGGTTACCACATTGCAAAATACAGCTCCTTTGGGGTCTTTCTTGGATGCTCTTAGAGTGGGACATAGCTGCCATACATCCCAGCTTTGTCAGCCCAAAGCACCATGCTGGAGACATCACTGTGGAAACTTCTCTACAGAGTTTGGATCAGCACAGTAACATCACAACCACCTCTGGTGGCCCTTCCTTCACTGCAAAATTAAATGTAGCTAGTCATGCAGTGCTTTAATGAAACTTGCCTTCATAGAGACTGTGCACCATCTTACTGCCTGCCTGTTTCTCTTTTCTTTTATCCACTTCCTAGCAGAGAATTCCCTTAACATTTTATCAGTGATTGTTATTTGCCAAGAAATCAGCTCAAAGTTAATTGGATGAGTACCAGACATAGGATTGTTATTAGGATTGTCAAAATGGTTCTGCTAATTGAGAGTGAATTTGTGAGGAAGTTGTATTCTCCCTTGTATACCATGTGGTCCTTCAGAAGTTACCCAAACCAAGGAGCGCAGGTTTTAACTGGGGGTTCCCAGGGCTTCCCAATCCTTCCCTGTTTATGAATCGTAGAACCATAGAATAATTTAGGTTGGAAGGGACCTTGAAGATCATCTAGTTCCAACACCCATTCTTACCTTCCTTATGTAAGAAAAATTAAGATATTGTTTTTGCAAAGGAACAGTTGGGTTAGTTTTTGCAGAAGAACAGTTTGATTGGCTTGCAATGATGTAGTTAGAGAATTACCAACAACACAAAGGCTTCCCAGGGACATGCAAGAATGCTCATCCCTTAGGCAAAGGAGAAATTAGTCTATGCCAGAACAGGAGGATGAATGTTTGACTGAGATCAGCAAACTTGAGCAATATTACCAAAGAAGGGAATAAATAAATAAGTGAAGTAATTGATATAGGCAGAGTGATGGCGAGAGGTAAACAGGGGCAGGACAAATGGAAATAATCTTAGGTGTCTCTGATAGGCTGGAACCTCTGGAATACCCAGCCAACAGGGAAACAGGGGAGGGAAATTTCAGCCAGGAATAGGGAATAAAAACAAAACATGCCAAAACCTGGTGTGCCTGCTTTCGCTGGGTTACTCATTCTTGCAAGAATGTTTAAATAAAATGTGCTTTGTATTGATTACTGCCTGAGCCATTGTTACTGGACAAGGAGTGTTTCTCACACTCATTTGTTGCATTCCTCCTAAACTTCTGTTTTCACAAGGTCGGTGGTTTTGTTTGCCTCTTCATGACACTTGTAGTGTACAAGACCTACAAGATGATCAGCAGCTGGTGTTTCTCTTACCCTTTGCACATGCAGCAATGAGGCTATGACTGTGCTGCATTTCTCAGCCAGGAGGTTATTGATATTTATAGCAGTGATATAGCAGATCATTTGGACATGGAAAAGAGACAGAAAATCAATTAGCTTCAATACATGTTGCCAGACTATTAACTTGCTCATACAAATACAAACGACCTTCCCTCTCAACACCCCATGGTGCTCAGGATAGGAACAGACTCTGACTGTACTCCAAAGGGATTCAGGAAACAGGAGTAAACAGAAATGGCATCTTCCAGAAGAAAACAGCAATTTCTTTGTACACAGTGAGGAGTGTGATGGCCTCACTAAGCACTAAACAGAACTAAAAACGCACCAGAAGAATAACAACAGAGGAAAAACATTAAAGCTGAGCCATAAAACAGGCATTACTAATTCACATGGTGAGCACAGCTTTTCTCCCACCCTACTGCTCTGTCAGGGATGCATACAGCAGGAAACATGCAATACCCTACCTGGCTCTTCTAAGACCACTGCAAACAGACGTCCTCTAACCGCTGTCCTGTGCTGAGCCTCATGCTTTTGTCCAGGAGAGGCAAAATTTCCTATCCCCAGGAACCCAGAAATATAAGCCAAAATTCTTGTATGACTAAGGGAAGGGCTGAGAAGTTGGTGGGATCTCCACTACACAGAAAATGGGACATGATAAATCTCCCTATCCATCTTGGTGCACGTCAGATATATGACTCATGTCACCATCTCTGCTGCTGTCGCATGGCAGTGCTATAGTGCCCAGATACCCCAACAGGCTTTTTGATATAAAATCTTCTGATCTTGGAGAGTAGGAGGGTGAGATATAATTGTTGTCTTCTTCCAGATAAATCTAGGCTTTCTAGAAGCTGTAAAGCTCTGCTGCTAAGCTCAGGGGGCTGCAAAAGGCAAACCATTGAGGAGGTGTGTTATACAATATGAAACCAGTTCCTTCTGAATATCTAAGAGTGAGAGAATTCCCACTGGAGCTATGCATTGATGAAGTAATCAGTCCATACGGAAGGGAGAAGCACAGCAGAGCAAGCAAGTAACGTCCCCCTGCTATGATACCCACTGGTATGTGCCAGCACCCCATCTCCTGCTGGGTATCCCATCACACTGGGCTGGAAGGAGGATGTACAGACCAAGCAGAGGATGGCCAAGGGCCATCATCTCCATGGGGAGACCCAGTGGGTGTTGAGAGTAACCAACCCCCATGGCAGTGCAGTTGTCTCCTTTCATCCCAGGCTTTTTGCCTTAGCAAGTCCCTCCCTGCTTTCCCAAGGCTCTTTCCTTTGTAAGCACAATCCCTCTCCTTAGGTGAAGAAACTCAGCCTCCGTGGGAAAGCCCAAGATCACACATCCAGATGAAATCCCTCTTTATTTGGGAGCCAAGGCAGGACTTGGCAGGAGCCTCAGTAAAATGCCAACATGCACTGCCATGCTCTGTGCTGCCGGGCTTCCCTTGGGGGAGAGATACATCCCACAGGGGCTGAGTCACGAAACATTCACGTCTGTCGACTCCTGCTTTGGCTCTTGCTCTCCAAAGCTAAAACAAGCCCTTGCTGACATCCTAGTCCCACTCAACCCTCCCTCTCCTAGATGTAGGCAGTGGCACAGAGCCACACCATTTGGTCTGGAGCAGCAAGAGGGCAGAGTCCAGCAGGAATTCGGCTGTGCATCTGGTGGGCACCAGGCTGCTCTGCACACACCAAAGAGCTGGGGGGGACGACAGGATGTCCCCTTCACCTGGGCTTCTTCAGGCCGCTGCTCCTGGTATCCCCACCAAATGCTGGGGCTAGCATCCAATGGGCTCCCAATCCCCTTCTTTGTGGGCACTACACCCACACACTTCAGACAGGCTGTTCTCCAAAGTCCTCTAAAAATGCAGTTCACTGTCTCTCAAGCTGGCTGTCCCCAAACCAACAGGCTTAAAAAAGATAAATAAATAAATGAGCTTCTTGCAAATTTCTGAAGGATCCTTTGGGCCAAGATGCTCCTCACAGTTACCTTCCTATATGAAACCCCTTCAGGACTGTGCAGCCCTGATTCAAACTGAGCATCTTATCACCCTGAACATTTGGTGATTCACCAGCCTGAGTGCACACTAGGCAATTCTGCATATGTCTGCTGCCCCTGTCAATCTGTCTCCTTGTGTACAGACACACAGAGAGAGAACAGAGATCTCTGTCAGTAGACAGATTAATAATACATTTATTTTCTCCATGCATCATGAGGAAGAGGAAGAGCCATAATTCAAGAGCCTCCCTGAGAGTTTTGCAAATTCTTCACAATAGGAGAAAAGAGCAGGAAAGGAGCTTTTATGCTTCAACTCTTTAAAGTTGGTGCCACTCTCTATTTTAATGTAACATTTAAAAGATGCACAAAAAACTGCATGTATCCTAAATATAAAGTGAAGATATTAAACTAGTCGATACAACCAGGGCATCATTTTTCATAAGCTCTCAGGATCTGGAGATAGCAGCAAAATGTGGGTCTCTGAGGCATTGATGGCTCTTCAATATCTCTAAGGAAAATCTTTTTGAGCACACAGAAGTGGTCTGAATTGGAGCAGAACTCCATGGGGAAACCTCCATGGTGCTGCAGAACCAGGCTGGTCTGCAGCACCAGGAAAGGACTGGTTTCCCTGCACCGCCTTTCTCGTGGAGACACATTTGATTGGCAAGTGAAACCTGTGCTTTGTTTAAAGAGAAATGCTGGGTCTAAATAGCCAAAGAGGAAATCTGATAACACCAGAAAGAACTGGCTTTATTTCAAAGCTTGCAGGCAGGAGCATGGCAGACCTCTGCTGCCCTTTGACCAGCAAGGAGCTCCTCACTGCCTCCCAGCTCTCCCTTCCGAGATGGGTTTCTCTTCCTATCTCTTTACCTCTCACCTTCCTGAAGTTTCTCCAATGCCCGCATGAACCGGATGAGGGAGAGTACACATTGCATTTCTTGTCCACTCAAACACTGGTGTTCCTGTTTAGAGAAGGAAATTGTTATTCAAAAAGCCAAAGCTGTTTCTCACAATTTCTCTTTTTTTTTTTCTTCCCCATTTGCACATTCACCTACTTTCAAACAAAGGGAAGAAGATGATGAGATTTTCTGATATTGGCATTGCTTTACATATCTGACAGGTAGGTACAAAATAGGGTGATAGCAAAGGCATATTGGTGTGTGTTAATCAGAAGCACACACAGAAAGGCACAGGCTGAGACTAATAATTTGTATGTCTCACAGTTTTTTTGAAACCTTAAGCCAAGGCAAATGTAGCGAAATCAGAACAAAAATCACCATTACATGCTTGCATTTCAGAGAGCAGATCTGAGCAATTCTCTCCAATTGTTCCAGCCCTGCCATGTCCTGGTTTACTTAGGGTTGTGCAAACTAGAGCACAAACAGCAAACTAGAGCAAAACCCCCAAATAAGGTATGAAGATCAGGAGGAGCTGGTAAAAGCTGAGCTTCTGGCTTGGCTGAAAGGCCTTCAAGGTAACCTGACCAAGAAACTTTCTTTCAAATACGCAGTCTGACCAAGAAGTTGAGGAAAGCAGTATGGAGAACACTCTTGTCTTTCCTAATAGGCAGCTACTGACCTGAGACCACAGATGCTGTCAGTAAAAGTACTAAAATTAGTTTCATTTTTAAAACTACTGATAAAAATGACAGCATGACGTAATGTGATTTTACCAATAAGCAACATAAGCCATACCGAAGGACAGTCTGAGTCTTTATGGTATCACACAGAAACCAGATGCCATAAAGATGGCAAAAAAACAATTTTAAAGGAACTGAATTTAGTTAAGAGTGTTAAAGCATAGTTTTCAACCTGCTCACATTACTGGGAACGCTTATGACATAATATTCTGCAGTATTGTATGTGCCTATGTTAGATACTGTTAGGTCATCACTGGAGTCAGTGTAGCTGCCATTCCATCAGTGTTTCAATTATAAAACTCCTTTACAGAGATTAATAACATATAGCTCATGCTTTAAGCCAAGAAGCAATTTCCCCCC
>VXBJ01001389.1:1166562-1182609 GCA_013400055.1 Nycticryphes semicollaris | reverse complement strand
AATAAATATCATTAAAAATAAAATGTAAACTATTTAAAACATTTAAAAATCTGTGTTGTGAACTTGAAAATAAAAGTCAAAAACCTTTGTAACTTCATTATGATACCTGATTATTTCCAATATATTTTAAAATCACTGGGCCACATTTATCAAAGTTTATCATAAATTTCACCCTCTTGAGCCAGATGCATCCATCACTCAACGGGGTAGATTCACTACTATCACAGACAATCTCTTTTTATGCAGTTTCTACACCTATACCTAAAGAGATGTTTAAAGAAGGTGAGTCTTGAGATTAGAGAAGACACTGCTGTAAGTACTTGTTACTTAGAATTAAGGTAGGTTTACTTCACACTGGTCACATACAGACAATTGGGCATTAAAAAGAGCTGTACCACAAAACATGAACTAGGAGCTGCAGCTTTTGTTGCTATTTGGGAGACACTTGGAGATTCTGGGACCCTGCTACATAAAGGAAGTAAAGCATGACTACATTGCACATATTAAAGATGTTCCAAGAACAACAAGAAAAAGCTATTATCTGCATTCCATCTTTTGGTCTTCATCAGCCTCCCACTGAAATAAATGGGCCACTGAAAAACCTGTGGAGTCATTTTTAAAGGAAGTCTGTAATTTCAAGACAACAGAAGATCAGTACAGAACCTAGTTCCAGTTTTTACATTTATCTTTGTCAAAATTGGAAAAACATAGCTGCGTCCATAAAGGAAAAAGAGACTTGTTCTCACACATGGACTCTCTAATGCTGTTGCCTAAAATAGCTCCTTATTAACTGTGATTTCAAAGTTACTCCTCCAGCAAAATTGGAACGCGAGCCTATGAAACCCTCCCTGTTCACATCACCACGCTTACCATTTGCCCAAGCTGTCACCAGCAGCAATACAGTTCAGGCATGTCTATAGACCCAATGTTGACAAACACAAGCTCATTTTCCCCGTACACTCATTGGCTTTGAACCAGCTGCATTAGTTCAGTAGCTCGCGTGCAGCTTATCGGCTCAAGCACAGCACTGTGCAAACGCAGCTACACAGCTTCCCAGCCAGACGTGGCTTGTGTCCAAGGAGCTCGGAGCCCAGGCAGAGAGAGTGTGGATCTGTCTAAAGCACTCTTACCATGGCAGATGGATGGAGTCACACACAAAGAAACAGATTGCATTTGCTCCATTTATAGCATGCACTTGTCATTCAGAAGACAAGATACACTGAGGTCATCATTAAAAAGAAGATGGGTGCCTACCACTGCCACACAATAAAATAAAACCCCTCTTTTCCTATGTATTGAAATCTGAGATTATCAAAAGATACCACCACATTTATTGGCCATAAATGCTTTTTACAGCCACATATTTGTGTTCCAGTAGATACTAAGTTTATTATTCTCTTTGCAAAGTTGAGTGTTCACAGGTTCCTTTTTAAACTCTGTCTTGATCTGTATTGTCTAGACACCACTCTAGATTACAGAAATCTGTTAAAACATCAAGGTATTTTTATCGACAAGCTGCATATTCCTATTCCTAGGCTCTTCAAAGAGAATTTCTGCTAAAATTCAGACAACATCAGGGCTCTGTGGTACGCTCCAACAGGTGACACTATCAGCTATCAAAGGACTGCTGTGGAGGTCACCTCTATTGGCAGGCTGGATTCAGCCTACTGTGCCAAACACTGCTGCTCAGCTCAGCAAAACATCCCATCCAGTCCCACCCTCTTGTTCCCTCCTAAACCTCACAAGGGATATCACAGTTTTTCTCAGTGCCTGTGCCTAAAGACACTAGCCCATTCTGTAAAAGAGCAGAAGTGGGTGCAAAGATCTGACCCTATGTCCTACAATTACACTGATGATTTGTCCCTTAACTGTATCTACATATTCTGGAAGGTACACAAAAAGGATTCTGAAATGATAGCATAGGCATTATTCAGGTGAATACATCACTACAACATACTTCCTTTTCAATATTTTGTTGAAATAATTTGCAATTATATGCACCGTTGTTTTAGCAGATTTTATTGGCAGTACATCCAATTTGGCTGGATGCCTTTCCTGAAGTATATTCCTCCTTCTGCCTCCCTTCCCCATTCCCACCCCCAAGTTCTGAATGACAATATTGCAATTTGCGCTGTCTGGTATTTTGACTATGCTACCACCGTAACTTAGGTGGCTGACATATTAATGTCATATTCTTGCACCAAGCAAGACTGCAAATAACACTGAACAACACTGTATTAACTATGCATAACACCTCTTCTGTCCCAAATTTCAAAACACTTTTTTTTTTTTTACCCACTTAAAAAAGATAGATTAGAAGTCCATGTGAACTACTTACTTTTGCATTCAGAGGGCACACAGACAGTGCACTCCTAAAAAGCTGTTCTTCTGACCTCCACTGACTGCTGCGGAGTGCACAGCGCATAACATTGATCAACAGGATTCCAAGTACTGCCACAGCAAGAATTTTCTAAAGGAAAGAGAAACGAGTTAAGAAACAAACCATTCAATTGAAGCACTCCATCATCAACTTTACTGACTGTTTTGATGGTACCTTTTTCTTGGCTTGCTTACTCAAGAGACTAAATCCATATGTAAACAAAATACAATATCCAATACTGGGGAGGTAGATGACTCTCTCGGCAATAACAAATCCTACTCGGAAGAACAGGTTACTTGCAGGAAGAAAAGGGATAATAAGAAATCCGAGTCCCAGTGTAAGAATTCTGCAAACAAGAAACAGATTTTCAAATCAACCACAAATCTTAACAGAAATATCTTTTCCACTGATAAACTTTATTTAAAATACTGTAGAAGGATGTGCATATGGAATTAGGCATTCAAAAGCAGCCTTTGGGAGCTACATCACAAAATCAATTTAGGTTTCAGTGAGGTTTTGACACTTTACTCCATCAGGTACTTCTAAAATCCCAGCTATAATTCCCAGAGAAACAATGGTCATGCTCCCAAGCCAAAAAATAGCCCCATTAGATATTAATTACATAATTCCTATTTAAAATAAACAGGCAGGAAAAGTAATGGTACTTTCTATTTTTAGAACTGTCTAAAAGCACCTGTCTATATTTGGAACCAGTAAGTCAGTAACAGAATTAAAATACAGGTCACTGTTAAAGAAGAAACTTAGGTACACGACCTACTGAGAGTACATTTTCTTTCCTAACAACTACATCAATAGCAGAACCCATTGTGCTTAACCACCTGAAAGTTAGTCATCTGCGCTCCTTCTGCAGTTCAGAGAGAGGCAGTTCATCTTCTTTGTTTTAGGTATCTGTGTTGGAATGAGTAATCCTCAGTGAGTAACTGGACTATACAGAGCTTTGACAATCAACACTAGGTACTTTGCTTTTACGGAGCTGACATAAGGGAATATTTGAATCCCAGGTCTGTATATAGACCTGGTTGTTATAAAGGCCACAGGCATGGTACTTTTCTACTCTAAAGTATTACAAATAAATCTCTATACTGTAATGTCAATGTGCCCTCTTACTTTTTTCTCATCCCCAAGAGTTCTAGGCCTTCACTATACTTTTTTGTCTTTACTTTTTACTAAAAAAATTGTTCAGCAATATAGGCTTAGCGTGGGTTTTTTTCTAGAAAGTATGACATCACTTGTAGCAAGAATTCCACCCCTCCCCAAAATTATTTTACCTGTGCAAGTTTGAATGGGAGCAGCAGTGGAAAGGAAGGCAGGTGGGATGATAACATTTGAGGGGTAAGGGAGAAGAAGTGAAATTGCACAATACCACAGAAAGAAAACAGAAAATATTCAGCACTCTGAACAACAGAATGACCTTTTGGCGATTGAGTTGTTGAAAAAATTTTGAAGAGCAGATAGCTTAATTATACGTAAAATTCATGGGAACAGACCCCTGAAAAGTTAAACAGAAGCCCTTAGTGAGACAGAATAGTTAACAAATTTTCTAATTCCTCTGGATAAAGTATAAAGTGTTTCCTCAGTAGATACTAGAGGTCACCATTTGATTTTTTTAATTGTATGGCCACAGCCACCATTTATGCCTCCTTTCAAGGTGTATCTCCTCTCTCTTTTATTATTAGGAGAAGATTAAAGGAGATGATGAATTGTACATCAATTCCTATTCTGTTGTGATCACACATTACTTTTTACCACCTTCGGTGTTAAGGATCTCAAAAAAGCATTTCAGGAGAAAAATATAGCAGCCATCCATACCTTCTCCTCCAACTCTTTCCTACTAGTCAGCATAAAGTGATGGGCCCAAATTGGGACAAAGTTGTAATGACAGCTATAAATATTTATTTTAACTGCATTTGTTCAACACGGGTTTCAGTGAGTTGTTAAAATCATCAGTAGTGGATTTAACAAAATAATACTGTACTCAAGTTGACTGGACATTTAAAATTCATCACTGTCTCTTACCTTCTCTTATGGCTGTCTTCTGAGCACAGAGCTTGGCATATCAGACCAATTAGGCAGAACCAAAGTGCTGCTAGTGCAATTATCCTCCAGTCGCTGATGGATTTAATGAGGGGTATGCAGCCCATTGACCAATCAAAACACAGCCACCAGGGACACAACAGCAACCAAGCATTCAAGGAATAGTAGTAATTATAGTTTATAGCCTGTCAGTCAAAAGGAAAACAAACATTTATTTGATACTAAATCTAAGGGCGGGGGGGGTGTAACTTTAGTTCTCTCTGCTATCATTTCCCTTAACACAAAACATATTTTATAAAATAAAGAGGCCTTAAATACTGTTAGATTACAACAAGTTACCTATCCATTTATTTTACATATTTTACAGCTGTGCAATTATTACTATTTTTTTTAAGTACAGCTAGGTGGCTCTCCTATTCAGAACAGGGAAATGAAATTCTGTGCTAAGCAATATCCACATGTGAAAGGAATAATCTCCTACAATAGGAGAAAAAAGTCAAAAGACAGCACCTGCTCTTTGCCCTTCATTCTCCATCTCTAGAAGGAGCCTTAACGCAGTCAGAGATGTAAAGCCATGACATGCTCCAAATGTACCAGGCCAGAACTTTATGTTATATTCTTCAATTGTCAAAGAACAGATGAAAAGTCAAGCACAGTACGTGGAAAAGGGATGAAACTCAGCAAAAGCTAAATTCTTGCATGCATGGGAAAAAACATGAGTAAATGGGAATGTACTTCAATGCATGCAGCGCATGCTAAATTGAACGCAAAGAATATACAAGGTATACTATTAAAAAAAAAAAATTGCAAAAAATCATGACAGCAGAACAAGGGAAGGTGACTCATCACACATCTTGAAACGTCGAGACCGCCTACTTCATTGTTTCTTTGCAGCACAGAAAATCCAATTTGATGACAAAGACAAATGTTCTGAGCTGGCTGGAAAAAAGCAACTTCATAACTTACTCGCACAAACAGACTGTCCGCAAATGAGGCTGGGTTGTCTACTTCAGTGAAAGCCGGTGGCCCTGTGCCCATAATCCTCCAGCGTATATAAAGTATACTGGCTCCTCCAGACATCAGAAGAGTTATCCTGAAAAGCAGCCCCTTTCTTAACAGCCCAATGTTCTACAGGAAAGAAAGAAAAAACCTCAAAACTCATATAAAAACATTATTTTGTTCTCTTCTTAACTACATTCATATCCCTTTCACCACTATCTTAGAAAGAAGAGGCTATTTATCTGCATTTTTGCTATTAGAGTTGATATTTTTATTATTTTTGCAGTTACTAAAAAGCTCTCAAACTTTACTATGTTTTCATAGACTGATTGCAAAATATTTTTTTGCAAACATTTTCATTTCCTTCTTGATCAGAAAACTTTTTTATTCAAGAAATCTTTTTTCTACAAATTCTCAGTAAGTCTATAGCTGATTTAATTTTACACAGCGATTTCTGATAGGGAATTTTGAGCAGAACACAGCCTTTATTTTCAGCATATTACATTGATCTGTGTTTTCTTTTTAAAATGGAGGATGCTACTTTGTGAACTTTGTTTTAAGGGGCTAGATCCAGTTGACTGCTTATCATGGAAAGCTTTTGTCCACTTAGGTTTCTTTAGAGGTAAAATTACATGCATACAACTAAAAAAAAAGCTGCACAGTTAGAAACTAGGAGGAAGCAGAAACCAAATGAAAATTTTCACAATTGCTAATGTGATTAAAAAGCGTATCACAGACAGGCACCCAAAGGCTAAAATTACCCAAGATCTAAAAAAAAAATGTGCTTAATCAACATTAACTCAGTTGATTTACATTACATTTCATAATATTCACCTTAGGATCTAAAGAAGGCAACTCACATAAAACACAGAGAAGTGATGTCGTAGAAACTAAATTTGATAGACTTTTTGATTTTTTCCTCCATGAAGTATAACACATTTTCTCCAAGCACACATCAGTTTCATAAATTAAAAGAAAACCACTGTACCTTGTAGAGGTTCTTCAAACTTCACCAGTAAAGACTGGAAACAGAATCATGAGTAATTGTCACAGCTTTGAGATGCAATTCCAAGCTTCCAACATCCTACCCAACTAGCAAATGATAACTCAGACAGGAAATGAGGGACACAGCTTCTCTCTGACTCCCATATTACAGTGCTCTGGGGCTGCCTTAGAGCTCTCCGAGACCTGATGGTTGAAATTATTCTACACAGCCTCAACAAGCCACTAGAGATGCATAAGATAGAAAACGAGCATTTCTCTGAGATGAGAGATCATTTGGGCCACTTCTCTTTCCATTCTACCCATCTGAACATGAAAGTGTCAGTACACATGGATTATTGCATGGAAGAGTTGACCAGCTCTTAAAAAATGTAGTCACGTGATCTCCAGTATTAGGTTTCCTTTATTCCTACTTTCCTCCCTTTGTCTGATATGCTTCTATTAATCTGATAAGTATACATGATCAGTTCTATGTCCTCTGTAGGAGCTAGCACACTGATTGCCCCTACCCAGGTGCAAGACCTTGCACTTAGCCTTGTTAAACTTCATGAGGTTCATGTGGGCCCACTTCTCAAGCTTGCCAAGGTCCCTCTAGATGGCATCTCTTCCCTCAACTGCACCACTCGGCTTGGTGTCATCTGCAAACTTACTGAGGGTTCACTCACTTCCACTACTGATGTCATTGATTGTCCAGGTTTTGGCTGCTAAAATTTTCTTACTAGCAGCTTGTGTACTGCTATGTTTTGGATTTAGGATGAGAATAATATTGAAAATGCACTAACATTTGTAGTTGTTGCTAAGCATTCAAGGACTTTTTCTAGTTCTCATAGAAGTTGAGGGACCACGGGCAGGACAACTGACCCAAGACGGTCAATAGAATATTCCACAACATAGACGTCATGCTCATTATATAAATGGGGGTTGGTTGGGGACCAGGGATCTGCAATCACTGCTTAGGATGGGCTGGGCTTAGGTGGCGAGGAATTGCAGTGCATTGCTCATTTTGTATTCTCTTTTACCACGATGATGATTATTATTATTTTCTCTTCTGTAACTGTACTATTAAACTGTCTTTATCTCAACCCACAAGTTGTTTTTTTTTTCTCCCTTTCTCACTGGGGTCAGGAAGAGTGAGTGAGTGGCTGAATGGTGTTTAGTTGCTAGCTGAGGTTACACCATGACACTGATGAAGATGTTAAGTAGTATTGGTCCGAGCATGGACCCTTGAGAACACCACTTGTTCTGGTTCCCACTTGAACCTTGAGCCATTGACTGTAATTCTTTGGATGCAGACATTAAAGCCAATTCCTTACCTATCTAACAGTCAAACCTGTATCTCTCCATTTGAGCAGCAAAAATGTTGTGGGAGACCATATCAAAGGCCTTACAGAAATCCAGGTAGATGACATTAGCGGCTCTTGTACATTGATGCAGTCATTCCATCATAGAAGGCTACTGGATTAGTCAGGCACGATCTGCTCTTAGTGAAGCCACATTGGCTGTCTCTAATCGCCTCCCTGTCTTTCATGTGTTTTGACATAACTTCCAAGATGATTTGTTCCATGATCTTACCAGGCACTGATGTGAGATTGACTGGCCACTTACTCCTAGGGTCCTCCTTGTTAACTTTTATTACCATAACTTTAATTCTGAACTGGCTCTGCTTTAGTCCCCTACAGCTCTTTACTCTTTTCTTGTCACGTGTTAGTTGACGTTACTCTCATTACCCACCAAAATTCTCCTTCATTCCTATTTGCTGCCTGAAGTACTTCTGAATCTCTCACTTAGCTGTTCTTGGTCAAATCTACTGTTTCAGTTCTAGAGATTCCACTTTCACTGATTTGCCCCCAGAGTTCCTCACTTCAGTCTTTGCAAAGGAATTTAAAAGCTCCACAGGACTTGTGCTACTCAGAAATCTGAACAAGACTTCTCTGCAGTGCAATCACTGATTGATGCAATGAATATTCCTATACCTTGCTGAGTCTTTCATAGGCAAGGCAAACGATTTAGCTGTTGAACAGTACTGATGTTCTAGAAGGCCGTTGGTCTATTTGGCTGCTATCAATCATTCACCTGAGGCTCACTGTTTCTGTGATTTGCTTGCCAGTGCAAGTACTAGGTGCCAGATTCCACTTCAGCCAACACTAGACAAAGCAATATGAACAAAAGCCAGAAATTTGATCCTTAGCAACTGCTAGTGCTTACATATTTTTTCTTTTAAACTCCAAAGCTACTAGGAACTGTCTCCTGTTTGATAATTTGTGTTCTGAAGAAAAAAAACAGTGTAATACTTTAGCAGGACTGACAAAGTAGACATAGTATTTTTTTTATGTACTTTTTCAAATGTCTAATAATCTCATTTGAAAATCTGAATGCATCTCAATACATCTCCCTCCCTTTACTCTGACCAAACTGTGTCAAACAGCCTTTTCAGGTGTGTAGCTACCGACCTTGGAGAACCTGTTGCATCAAGTAGTCAGCTGTTCCACACCATATGTTTAACATACTGTTGAGGGAAGTGTGGAATGGATTTCACAACACAATGCAATACTACTGCTATCCCATCACTACTCACATTGCTGTAAAGATGCCATAGTCCATTGCCTTGCTAGGATGACTCTTTTCAATTCTCAACAACAAAAAAAACTGTCAAAAGTCGCATCTTTGTCTTTTTAGCACATGACCATCTGAATGGACAGAACAAAGAGAAACTCTGAGGACTCACCTCCAATGACTTGTCCTTATGTAGTAACTTTTGAATAAGTTCCAAAATATTTAGCTTGTTAATCACCAGTGCATCAAACACTGCATTCAAACCCTAAGCAACCAAGAGAAAAATAAGACTATAAGAAGGAGCAGCTAACTACAAATATTTTTTTAAACACATCTTAAATTCCGCTTCTGTCATAAGTTACTGTACATCTTAATTCTGATTTCAAACAAGTAGAGAGATAGCTTGGTAGTAATGACAGCAGAATAGTAAATTAAAACCTGAGCTCAGATGAGTAAAATATCATATTACTGTAATAAGGATTCTCCTGCTACATGGAATAACCCTTCAGGGAATACCATGTATCAGCAAGCTAGACTCCCTATGCATGGTCACAACAGTATTCCACTGCCTTCTTTCCCAAATATTCCACAGTGTAAATGCTGCAGTCAAAAGGTAAGGCTTCTGTCAGCAAGGTAGAATTTCTCTAAGCCTTCTATTTACTCTTTTGCTGTGCAGCTTAGTTATCTTTTGACTGTCAGGTTTCAGAAATACTATTTTTAAAACATACATAAATTGTCACAACAAAGGCTCAGAAAGATTTAACAGAGGTATGTACACAGTGGAAGTTGCTGAAAAAAAGCAAAGTTCTATGTGACATAGCCATATGTGACAATATTCTATGTGACATCAGCCATTACACACAAAACTAGAGCATATTCAGTGCTTTGCAGCACTACACTTGCACATATTATGCCCAAGCAAGCAAGCAACCAAAACACGTCCAGCAGTAATTCTGTTAAGGTGACCAGCAAAATTCAGCTTTAACATTTTCCCTTCGACGTTTCAGCAGTCAGCAACCACAACAACCCTTGAATATTTAGCCTACACCCTAATAACTTTGGAAATTACCTCAATGTTCTAAAGACTGAATGGAAAAAGAGATAGTAAAAATAGCTCCAGGTGAGGCAAAGTTAGGACACTGGGAGGCCACAAGTTTCTTTCTGACAGCCAAAGGGAGAAGACAGGTTAGAAAATAGGTTAGAGAGTGACATGGTTCCACACAGACAGGCCACCTGGCAGTTAAAAGGCTTTTGGCTCATTTGCATGAAGATAGGAATGCATGAATCCTGTTGAAAAATACATTTGGCCAACAAGCAATCTTTTTAATGTGTGATTTAGCCTTTCATCCCTCTGACCCGCGCCCCTCAGCACAACAAAAAATAAAATCCTATCAATGCAGCTGCAAACAAATACAAAACCCATATGCAGTAACAATTCTGTGTCAGCTAGCTCAAATTATTACTTCATATCACTAAATGAAATAATCACAAGTTCTAAGAGAATTCCTTACGTTTACCTTACAGACACTTTTGAAAAATACATCACTGTACAAACGTCCATCCAAAAATAATGTCGTAAAGAAAGCAGTTTTCTGTAGTATCTTCTCCATGCTTTTGTAACAAAGAAAAGAAGATCCTTGCTGCAAGTAATTATTCGGATTCTGTTGCTTTATTTGTTTCAGTTAAAGCTACAAATTTGATTTATTTATGAGATATATGGATACATAAAAGGTAAAAATCACAGATGTAGCATTTCAGGTGGGCCAGTGTGGTCACCCAGAGGAGAATGTCTTCACTGAAATAATAACAAGCAAGAGCACAATGAACATGAACAGTAACTGTATTTGTTTGCATAGACAGATCCCTAAATAAGGGACAGAATGAAGAGATTCAGTACTAGAAATGCATAAACAATGACCCTACATCTAATTACACTGTTCACAAAAGTAAGAGGGTGGAGCTTTTAAAAATGTTCCTCCTTCAGTTCTGCCTTTGTACATAAGCCTTCAATGAGAGGTTTGTAGGTCCTCTATCTTGACAATTACATTCAAAATCAAGGCCAATGAACAAAATATGCACTGAAACAAAGACTGTAAATCTTTTAAATTCTGCAAAAAACCTAAAAGATATATGCAAACTGTTTACAAAAGATAAAATGCAGAATTCCAACATGTTGGCAGGGATCCAATTAAGACAGATCTACTAGAATACTGCTATTTGTCAACATTAACTACATTTCCGTAGTTAACAACATCAACGTTTCTAAACAGAACAGAAAGGTGTGCATGCAATTAGCTGTGGAAGAAGATTCATCTTTGGAGGCTTCACAACTGTACCTGACAGATGCTAAGCTGAAAATTCAGTCAGTAAAAGGATTCTTACCAGTATTGTAATTCCTTGTTCTTTGCACAGCATGGCTACTGCACCGAGGATAACACTCACCAGCACCCAGAATATAGAAAAATTATGTCCTTCCTTACCTGTCAAAATAAAGCATACCATAACACTAGACATACATTTAAAGGTAAAGTTGGAAATCTAAGCTAAAATTAGAATTTTAAAAACATAGAGCATTTAATCTCACTATCTTTTCTATCAGTCAAGATCTGGATACACAGGTTTCAAAAGCATAGGGTACCTCCTGCAATATGCTGGCATTTGTCCCTTTATTGCAGTCACTGTCTATTCTCAGAGAGATTAGAAATCTCCCTGTTTGCTAGATGTTTTAGCTAGACTAATTAGAATGGCACAAGCTTCAGATAGTTTCCACAATTCATCATCTGGAAAGGTTAATTTCCAATATTTAGACACATTTATCATCCTTAGCTAAAGCTCTGTCATTACTGGCCACTCTCTTCCAAGCTACCACAAGAACAAGAAATTCTTTCTAATGGTTACACAAACTGTTTTAACTGTAGTCTAATCTACAAAGGCACAATGAGCTGCTTCTCTGGTGCTGCAGCATTTAGCAAGTACCTCATGTCATTTCATTAGCACTGCAATGGAATGCCACGGAGTTCAAAAATTCCAGCATCGCAACAGAGAAACAGTTAGTTCTTGCACTCAGGAAACAGTTTTAGGGCAGGGTGAGGAATCCTGGGGTAAAGAGATCAAGAGTAACTAGAGCTTCTACTCAAAGAAAGAGTCTTTAAAGACTGCACCATGTAGCTGATTTTGGGTACTACAAGCAGATATTTCTGAGATTAATATAAAAATAAGCCCTACTTCAGCCAATGTACTATCACACACAGAGTACATGGGTACCTTCCATAAAAACATATCTGTCACAACCTCTAGTCTGCAGGTGCAGAGGGAAGCACTCAGCTCATTCAGAGGCAGTTTCTTGATTCAAGCAACACAGGCTCTACAGGCATCTCAAGGATCAGTCTGCGACTTGGCACGTGAAAAAACAAAATTCAACTCTGCATTCATTGACTGAATCCCTTTCTTACTTTCCTTGATCTCCAGAGCAGTTCTTCCCTACTGTTAATGCTGGTTTGACCCTCAGTACTTAAACAGAATTGCAGTAATGGTCTATGGAAAGGGTAAATGGCAGTATTAAGATTAATTTCACCAGAAGTTGGCATCTACACCTAAGCTAGTATGCTAGGCTTCCTTTCTAACTGGTTGAAACAGGGGCACACCTTTAGGGATATTAGGTTACCTAACTAAATGCAGTAGCCCACCTTTTAGAGAAGTAGCTCACTCTCTTCACTGATTATAAAAGCAAAATAGTACACTAGCTCAGATACTGTTGGGTCACACACAAACCAGAACAAGTGTGAAAATATCTGCTAGCATTAGCCTCCCCTCTTTTGGAAGCAGGCTATTTCTTTTGTGGCAGAGAGCAGAAGTTTTTATAAAAATATGTGGAAGAACAGGTTTTGAAGTTACTTCTAGCACTCCTTTCTTACGTAAAGCTTCAACAGAGTGAATATTAAGATGGTTTAGATTCATCACTGCAATACCTAGAAGGTGTTTGTTCTTTCTACTCCAAATTTTACCTCACCTGTGAGGGCATGACTTGACATCAGAGGTGCAGATGTTATAAAAGTAAAATAAAGCCTTCTGAAGGAAAGAAGTCATACACGTCAACAATACCAAAACATATAATGGAAATAGAAAATACAATGACTTCAATTCTTTAGACTCTGCAATACAGCAGACTGTTCAGCCAGTTCTTGATATTCAGTTTGGGGTTTTTTTTTTTTTTAATGTAGAAAGAGTAAACACGAAGATGGAAGGTAATTGACTGTGTTCACAAAATGACAATCAGTCATTCTTAGTAAGTGTCAAAGGGAGAACAGTGAACAAAACCAAGGGACTTCACTGAGTTTACTTCCTTCAATCAGAGATTTCTTCTTCCCAGAATCAAATTCTGGTGGAAAGAAGTCAGGACAACTAAGAACGTCTCTGAGAAGCAGCATTCAGTACACAAATACATACAAACCATCTTAACATGGAAGAGGGAAGTATATATAGTAAAGAGACCAGCTGGCAATTCACAAATGCTTTGATGACTTAACATGTTAGAAGTAACAGGAAAAAAAAAAAGAAACTAGGTCAAATTGTCAAGGACAAGTACCACAGCAGCACACTCATAGAGAAACAATCTCAGAAAGGTCACATCACAAAATGAGAAAAGGTATGTATGTAAAGAACAAACCCCACAATTCTACAGATAAGAAAAGCAGCAAGGAAGGAGTTATTCCAATACTCAGTGGGAAAGAAAATGGACAATGCCAGGAAAACAGAAGTGTTCTGTGCCTTTTTGCGTCATTTTTTCACAAAAAGGTCAGCTGCAATCAGATGGCAAGCAAAACACCAGCAGAAAGGGAGCAAGAACAAAAGGAAAAATAGCGAAGTACCAGACACAGAATTTAATCTGGTTTAAATTACGAATGATTAAATTTACTCCAAGTCCTATACAATTTAAACTAATCTCAACTGTTACCTCTGAGAAATCATGAAAAACACATGAGAATCCAGAAGCTTGAAATAAAGCAAAACAATACCTACACGCCTGATTTCAAAGAGGAAAAGGGATATGAAAGGATAAACTAAAAAAATAAAGATAAACTGACTGGTCAAAATTACCCAGAAAAAAAGCCCAACTTAAACAAAAATATTTTCTAAGTGACCCTCTAAAGCATAAGGGGATATGATTAATCATTTGCCATATTTTAGTAATTTATATCAAACTAAGTATAATTTCTGACCTGGACAGGAAATTAAGGGGCTTTCCTGTAAACATCCTATACCCTGCATTCAAAAAGGCATGAGAATACCACTGGGGACAGTGTAAAATATGACAGAAAAAAATATTGACTGCATGTAATTATTACAGAATGGGTACAATAAGAGCTGGAAAACTACACTAAAAGATAAGGCATTGTGAAAAATGTAAAGATACTTTCTGGATTGGGTCTTTCCTTTGTCTGGCTCTAATAGATAGTTTAAAAAATTTGGATGATGGAATAAAGAATATGCTGATTAAGTCCAGAGATGCTACCAGACTGCAATGGTCAGGAGGAGAAGTCTGAATTCCACTGACAAACTGGAGAAACAGTCTATCAAAAAAACCTGATAACTGAATGCCATTCAACAAGAACATATTCAAAGATGTGCAGAAACAAACTTGTCTTCTTGTGAACATCTCAAGTCTCAGATGCCAGGAAAGTCTCAGCATATCAAGTGTTGCCAAGCTTTCCAAGATGGTAAAATCACCCAGCAAGAGAGAAATAATGAGGGACCCATATGAGGATCTTATGGGAGACAGTCTCCCAAAAGATCCTCATAGCGAAACTGTTGATGTACAGGCTGAATGTGCCATAAGGTGGATTGAAAACTGGCTGCATGGCCAGGTCCAGAGGGTGGTGATCAGTGGCACAAAGCTAAGTTGGAGACCAGGA
Source organism: Nycticryphes semicollaris (assembly GCA_013400055.1). NCBI lineage: Eukaryota > Metazoa > Chordata > Aves > Charadriiformes > Rostratulidae > Nycticryphes > Nycticryphes semicollaris. Next base: position 1,167,708 of record VXBJ01001389.1, on the reverse strand, counting down.
ACTAGCAGTGTATGTGAGGGGTCAATACTGGTCCAGTATACTGTTCAACATCTTCATTAATGACCTGGATGATGAGGCAGACTGTACCCTCAGCAAGTCTGCAGATGACACCAAACTGGGAGGAGTGGTTAATATGCCAGAGGGTCATGATACCATCCGCAGGGACCTTGACAGGCTAGAGAAATGGGCTGGTAGGAACCTCATCAAGTTCAGCAAGGAGAACTACAAAATTTCTCACCTGGAGGAAAAAGCCCAGGCACAGTATATACTGGGACCATCCCACTGGAAAGCAGCTTGGCAGGAAAGCACTTGAGGGTCCTGGTGGATCAACCTGGTGGACCTTGGTTCAACCAAGTTGATCATGAGCCAGCAATGTGCCCAATCAAGAAAGAGTGCTAATAGTATCCTGGGATGCATTAGACAAGATATTGCCAGCAGGCCAAGGAAAAGCAGCATTCTTCTCCTCTACTAAGCACTGATGAAGCCACACATGCAGCACTGTGTCCAGTTCTGGGCTCAATACACGAGAGCCATGGACATACTGGAGTGATTCCAACAAAAGAATCAGCCTGGAGAAGAGAAGGCTCAAGGGGAACTTTATCAATGTGCATAAATACCTGAAGGAAGGGTGCAAAGGTGGGAGCACCAGGCTTTTTTTTCAGTAGTACCCAGTGACAAGACCAGAGAAAATGGGAACAAACTGAAATACAATTTGTATCAGGAAACACTATTTTACTGAGCAAGTGACCAAGCAAAGGCACAGGTTGCCCAAAGAGGTTCTGAAGCTTCTATCCTTGGAGATATTTGAAAGTCATCTGGACACAGTCCTGGACTGTGCTTCATTCTGTGAGTTTGATTCAAGAACTTCTCCTGAAAACTGTAATCTCTAGTCCTTTGTTTTCATTTGCAGCTTCAAAAGGTCAATACAGTCATAAACAGAATTGTAATATTATGAAAATTCATCAGTGATTAAACTTCAAAGAGAAAGGATTTCAATTAAGAAACATTTTATCTTGTGCTTGTTCCTGGGTCAATATTGCACAACACCTCTCCCCGCTTTCCCCCCAAGTGCAGAAATCTCAGTAAACTAGGTTGGAAAAATAGATACAAAAGACCGTCATTCAGCAATGCTTTCAATCTTTTTTT